>JAUCMX010000002.1:23880748-23950748 GCA_033459395.1 Hemibagrus guttatus
TAGATACCACAGTGACCTAATGTCATTATGGTTTTGTCAGCCTAATTATTTTATATTAGTTATTAAATTATTAGATTTTATAGTTGAATGGATTCATTATTGGAGAACCACTTGAGTAACATTTTATTACTTACTGCTGTTAGTAAGTGCTTTAATCATTAATTTGTCATGCCAAAGCCTGGATCCATAGAGAACTCCATACAAAGATGGCCACACCATGAGCACAATCTTTAACACCTCTCCCCATGGCATGTTCACGCTCACCCAAATGCTAACAAGGCACACCTGTTTCCTATCACACCCTCGGACTATATATACACAGATTCTCACAATGACTCTTTGCGAAATAATGCTCAGTGCTCGATTACCTGGCTTACCAAGTCTTTGTTGCTGTGTCTGCTATACTGGCTTCTACCTCTTAACTTTTTACCTATCCCTGTTTCTGAGGTTGCTTGATGTTATGGATTTGCCTACTAGTTTTAATAAAATTCTAAACTAAACTCCTTTACATGTGTAATTAAGGAACCATGTTATAAAGTGTTACTAGAGTCACCTTCATACAAGACTTTAATGTTTATTTGTCCCACCACAATATGACTAAATTTAAATTGATCAGAATACATTTTTTTCTTCTTCTGAGCTTTTGACATCTATTAATTTTTTCCAAAACTATAAGAGCTTTTGTAACTATAAAGTTTCCCAATGAGAAATAATTATGACGGTTTTGGTTTATTTTATCAAAACACTGATGGGATTGTAATGTACGAGCTCTGCCGGAGCAGGCCCTGCAGGAAAGGTTTGTCACCATGGAAACAGGCCGATTCATGTGTTGTGGAAAGACCACAGAGGATCGTTAGTGTTTTCACTCATGCCGCTACAGCCGAGTATTACACAATTCTTTTACACACAGTGGAGATGTGAAGATGGTTCACATACAGTATACTGTCAAAGTAAAGTTTTTAAAAGAACTGGTGTAGGGCTCATACTGCAAATTCATATATGACTGACTATAATGATAACATACAGTCTAAATGTATTCTGGGACGAAAACATTGTTAACTTGGTTGGTTAGTTTACATAATTTCATTGGGTTCCTCGCTATTGTCGTGTTAATCTTGTTGGGTTTTTCGTTGGGCTTCTCCAACATCTGATGGGCGTTTTAAACCAGATGCCCTTTCTGAGTCAACCCTGACTTTTTTATCTGGGCATGAGGCTGGTACTGAGACTGTACTGACTTGTGGCTGGGCTAGTTCCCAGTGTGGGATCCTAGTTGCTAGAAATTTTGGCAATATTAGAGAAGTTTAAAACAACTACAGCTGTAATGAACCTCCTAGAAAAGGACCCAAGTGTATTTAAGAGAGCCAAGCCTATACAAAAATGTTTTGATGAACACAGAAGATGAGCACTTCTGCTACAATATTCCTCAATAGGTTATTACAGAACATAATAAATTTCAGGGGGAAAAATTGTGATAACTAAGTAAAGAAACACAATATATATATATATATATATATATATATATATATATATATATATATATATATATATATAAATTACAGTGTTTTTTATTTTCAGTGATCGCTCAGAACACAGAGAATCAGAGAAAATGTAAACCTCTGAACAGTAATCAGTAATTAACCTGAACCTCAGACTCTGGAGCTGTGAAATGGCACTGCTTCCTACTGTGCCATAATGCCACCTGATGCTATAGTTGTTTTGTGCAGTATAACTCTTAATTAATACAATGCTATTTCCAGGTTCCTGCAAAACAACAGTGTCCTGTTGTGCACAAATATTCTGAATCTTAAACGTAGGCTTTGATTTTTAAAAAACACTGTTTTGTAATGGGACATTAAAATGAAGTGAAAAGGTCAGCCAGGTGGTATTATTTCTGACAAGACACTGCCCTTTGCAAAAAACACCTGAATTGGACAAACCTCAAGCTCTCACTGTATTGTACAATGTAGTGTTTGAGAAATTACTTCTAACCTTTTGCTACAGAAGGTTGCCTTTTATATCACACAGGATTTAAATAAGCATATCAGTTTTCACAAAACTCTACATTACATAATTTCTTCATGCCAGAAATTGTACAGCTATGATTGCAGCGTTTCGGAATAATCCAGACCCAACCTAAACTCCTAATACCCCCTTGCAGAATTTAATACCAACACATCCTGTAGTTTATATTTTATTTAATCATTTGTCAGACACTCCACGAAATGTTAATGGAACAACAATTTAAGCGTCCTATGTAATATGCAAAGACTTATAGTTTCGAGTCCTGGCCCAGACGTAATGCAAATGACAATCAATGCAAAGTATGTGTAGAGAAAATTAACGAAGAATTATCCTTGACAGTGTCTGAGAAGGAAAGTCCTTAGGCCTTTGTTGAAAGACTGGAAGTGTGCAAACTTATTTGCTTCTAGATTCTCACAGCTCTGCTACTCTCTAACCACATGCCTGATCTTCATACACATCTATCCTTGTGATTATTTAATCTTTTATCATATTATGTTGTGCATTTATGCTCCTTGTTTTATCTCACATTCCTGTGAAGTCTTTTTCATATTGAGCTTCAAAGCCAAAATAAAATGTTCATGCTTTTCCAGTCTCCTAGCTGTATGTTTTCTACTTCTCCAGCACTTAACTCTTTCCCTAATCCTTTGTCTTTTTTGGTATTTTCTGGTCTTTACTATATCATGTCTGATTTGATCTCTGTGAATTGATCTTTGATCTCGATCATTAAAAACGCCAGTATAAAGAAACAGTGCACCTACTGATCCAGGCTCTATCGCTCAGTTGCTGCTGAAACAGTGTATAAGGTAGATCTAAAGCGACAGAGTTGTTTTTATGTTCTAGCTGTTTGTTAAATGAAAAACCCTGCTGGATGTCTTGCAAGGAAGACAAAGACCTTAGACTAGTTCTAGAAAAAAGATCATTGACTGTGACTCATAGTGTAAGGATTTAGGACTGAATGCTGGATTAAGATGGATAGATTATTGTGTTTAATAAGAAAATTAGAATAAAATGTCCCAAATGACCATTAACTATTCAAATAACCCTTGGGGAACTTAGGTAGCTTCAATGTACAGATAATTGTGCAGATTTATTTATGTATGTATTTATTTATTTATTTATTGAAAAAAATGAAGTAAATATGGCTGGTAAGTGTACCATTAAAACAATTTAAGATAAATAAAGAACTAAGCTTTAACAGTACTCATGCACCTTCTTAGATAAAAGATACATAGCAAATGTCCCCATGACAAAACCCCACAGCAACAAGGAAAGGTGTGGTTTAATACCCTTTTTCTGGGAGAGAAATGTTTAACATTTATTGTGTAATTCAGGTCTAGTTTGATTTAATTAGATACTGCAGGTTTTCATTTACCGCTAGGAGTTAGTTGTGGGAAAAATGTAATTATTCAACTGATTTAATCTTTGTTATATTTACATGTTCAGAGTAATGTTGTTTCTATTCAGTCACCCAGCTGAGGGCATAGGAGGGGATGCTTCAGTACTTTCACAACACTTACAGAATGACAGATATCACAACCTGCAAATGGCTTTACCCTAAGGACTGGAATGCTGGGAAATTACTTAACATATTTTTAGACCATAATTCAATCCATTTAACATTTCCAAGGAAAATAAGGTCATGCAGCCTTGCATTAGGCTACCATTATCAAAATGAATTACTGGTGGAGTAACAGGGTCTGTACAGTTCCAACATGGCATAGGACTCATGGGTTAATTTTATTATGAAATGCCATTAAACATTGCAGCAAGCTGTAAAAGCAGACACTGTGTTAATGTATGGGTATTGTTAGGGATGGAAGCTAGTTTGTTCTGTTTAATCAGTGTGGATTTAAGTGACCAGAGCATATTTTTGAGAGTTATTTGCATGAGCTGTGGTACCCTGCTGTAGGTCTTCTAAATTAATGTAGACAGATTAATTAGCATACAGATGAATTAGTAATAAGCACCAGCTCAAGCAATTTCATGCATACGAAGTCTGCTGGCATTTGGTCTGTTTCGCGGAGTCATAAAAACACATGACATCATCGTGAGCCCTCGACATCCTTAAAATAAACACCGGTGCAAAGTTTTCGACCTCAAACGGAATCTCTGAGAAGTATTAATCCTGTGAAGGGTTAGTGGTGTATATATAGCTGGTGTTTATCTCATCACTGTAGTACTGTACGCGTCTTTTGAGTATTATAACGCAAACTAAAGTTCCATTGTGTCCTTATTCATTTTGGCACCAAGTCATCCCGTGTTACAACCTGGACACACCACTGATAAATAAACTGGAGCGAAGGGCTGGGACCGGGTCCGCGGTGCGCCTCGTCTCAAGCGCACTTCTCCATGCGCGCTTCAAAAGCCGGAGCCGTGGGTCACGTGTCTTCGCCCGTGACGTCATTTTATCAGATAAAAATGAGAAAGAGGAGCCCTCCTATCCATTTGTATGTTGTGTTACTACGCCGATAGGACAGGAGACGTATTGGCTTAAGTGATCAGATAGTGGTGCACCGCGGTGCATAGCTCATCGAAGCAGCACAGAGACCGGCGCGCACTCTGAACAGCGCATTGAACTGAACAGGTGTCGAGAGAGGAGAGAGAGAGAGAGAGAGAGAGAGAGAGAGAGAGGCACACCGCGACACAACTCGAACCGAGTCCACCGAGAACCATGGAGAGCATGGTGAACATCTCAGCGCCTCTCTCTCACCTCTCCCATCTGTCCAACATCAGCGCTTTCTGTCCCAACTTGAGCTCCGGTGGCTGGAACGCGACTCTGATGGAGAACAGCACGTGTGAGCGACCCACCGAAGCGAACAAAGGCTCGACCCCCGTCATCATCGCCATCATCATCACCGCGCTTTACTCCATCGTGTGTGTGGTGGGGCTGGTGGGCAACGTGCTCGTCATGTATGTGATCATCAGGTAAGACCTGCGAGGACGGCTCAGGTCAGCAGCACTTTCCTGATCATGACAACCCCACCCCAAAACAAACAAACAAACAAACACAAACACTTCTTTCTGCATAGGTAATGTAATACATTGCCTCTTAAGACTTATCTATTGTCATTGATATTTAATAATCTACGCTACGAAACAAAAACACTAGACTGGACACTCTTAGAAATAAAGGTACCAAGCTGTACTTTTTATTGCTTTTCATGTTTTGTGTATCTTTTGGAATGTAGCCTTTTCTTGCATGTTGGACTTTTATTATAAAGGTACTTTAGTGGTCCTTAAGGTACAACTGTAGTACTTTTTACAAGTATAGATGTACAAACTAAACAAAAAAAAGCAACAAGGAGAAGTACAGTCTGGTACCATTATGTCTGAAAGTGTATGTTTCCCGATAAACACACTAGGGAAAATCGAATGAACATTTCAAACTTTCATTTTTTTGGTGCATAAATTGAATTCACTAACCATTTGATTGATTTGGGAATGAAAATGGGCCTGACAGTTTACTTTGCACAGGTTTCAGTGCCTAATGTTCATTACTATGATCTTAGTGCTAATTGTTGGACATGTTTGTTATCTAGATCTGCTGAGTGATATTATGGGCTAAATGGTCAATACTGTTTAATGCTATTCAGTGATTACTAATGCTTTGACATGCCATTGTGGAAGTGTTTGTGAGTAAATATGTGTGTTGAAATGGAAGGCAATCTCCTCCTGGAGTGCATGAGCACATGCTGAAAGATTTACACAAACTGTTAGACATGTTTAGTGATATACAGTGATATAGAGTACACTCTCAGGAAAAAAAGGTACCAACATTAGCCTCTACCGTTCAGAATTAAAAAAAGGCCAGTCTTTGAAGTTGTGCCCTCAGAGGTATGTTGGTGGTACAGAAAATGCCTCCAGAAAGCATTCAACCCCCATGATTATTTTCTTGCTGTATTGGAAAATCAAATTTAAATATATTAGACTAGAGTTTTGTTCCTGCTCATTCTGAAATGGTTCACTATATAAATTATATATATATGGCTACATAATAGTAAATAAGAAGTACTATATATGTATATATATATATATATATATATATATATATATATATATATATATATATATATATATATAAATAAATGTATATGCACTTGTGTACATTTTAAAACCACTTGTATCCAATTGTATGCTTTTGCAATAAATATCTCTGACTTTGGCAGGTGTAACAATTAAAACTGAAGATCAGATCAATCCTGCTGTCATGAAGACAGAGTAACTGCCTGTAAAGCAATGAGATGAAGTAGTTAGGAGGAAAAAAGATACATCAAGTTGTTACTGCATTGGCAATTCTTTGAACCTTCATAGAAGTAATGTGAAATCCATTATAACAAAGTGGAGAAAATATGACACTACCAAGATCAGGCCAAACTGAGTGCTTAAGCAGGAAGGGACAATTTTCATGAGTCTAGCTAGAACACTGGAGAACATGTGCAGACTTTAACAATATCATCAGCTCTTCACAGATCTAGCCTCTATGGCCAATCGGCCAGGACGAGGTCACTTCCATGTTTGAAAATTTGATCAGACAAAAGCCATGTAGGGTCTAAAGCCAAAACAAAATGTTTGGTGTAAACCAAATACAGCCAAATACTCAGGTAACACCATTCCTGTGATCATGGTGGTGGTAGCATCATGCTCTAGGGTTGCTTTTCAGCAGGAGGAGCTTGTTGTCATCATATCCAACATGGATGCTGAGGAGTCCCTGTTCCCGTCAGACAGACATCTGCATTTAGACTGAAAGTATATGTTCCAACAGGACAATGAGTCAAAACACATGACAAAAACTACTATGGAATGGCTTGGAGAATGTGTTGTGTGTTGTGTTGGAATGGCCAAGTTAAAGACCATGCTTAAATGTAATTGAATATCTGTTTGACCTGAAAATTGCTGCCCATCAGCACTCTGCAAATAATTTGGGAAAAGATTTTCTGTAAAAGAGCAGTTCATATTGGTGAATACTTATGAATTATGCAGTTTGTATTTTTTTCCCAAACAATATTTTACTTTATTTTATTTTTGTAGAATCTAAAATTGTAGTGGTGGTGGTACAATACAGCAAAAAGAGAAATATTTTGCAGGGAAAGACTTTATATCTGTGTAGCCTCACTGTATATCTTTTATCTGCCTTGTTTTCTTTATGTTATTGCACATATCAGGATAAATGTACATTTGTGTCTAATAGAACAAAAATGTATAGAAAAAGGTCTTAGAAAAAAACCCTAGAATGCTTAAATGTATCACTGGCTTGTCCACCTGGGGGAACCCTTAACGGTTCTTTGTACATAAAACCATACAACAGGGGGTTTTAAGAAACTGAAAGAAAAGTTAAATCTCCATTATTTACTTAGTTCTCTTGTACAGTGTTATTTCCAGCATGGTTCAGGGTCATAACTATTCAGTGATATTTGGTGATGTTTTGTAATACTCAGAATCTTTCAGTGCAGTTCAATGAACTTTCGTGCTGTTCACTGACTTTCACTAATGTTCTGCGTTAATTATCAGTGAGCAGTGACATGTGTAAATACAGCTGGCTGATTGCTTTTGGTAAGAACTTTGTGTCATGGGCCTTAAACAAAAAAGCCACAAAGCAACTTGTTTTTGCAGTGTTATGACTTAATGATGGCTGTGTGAGAGCCTGTAGTGTAAGAATGAAACAATACACAGGATTAAATGATACATTGTGGTGCAGCAGGTATTGTTTTCACCTTATGGCTCCAGGTTTGGTCCTGAGCTTGTGTTACGAGCTGCATGAAGGTTTTTCTCATGTTCTCTGTGTATGTCCTTTGGGCTCTCTGGTTTTCTTCCAACTCTCAAAAACAGGCCTGTGGACTGACTACGCTAAATTTCCCCTAGGTATGAATGAGTATGTGAATGTGTGTGTGTGTGTGTGTGTGCATGCCTTGTGATGGACTGGCTTCAATTCAGAATGTATTCCCACCTCATACAAAGTGTTCCCGGGATAATTTCAAGCCCCTGGATTCATAACGAATTAAAAAAAAAAAAAGAACTAAATGAATTATCTCTAATTTATCATGGGATCAGAATATTGATTTAAAGTTTATGAAAGCGCTTCACTTGATGCACCCTGAGAGGATGCAGTACTGTGCAGCACAGGAAATTGGAATTAGTTTCAGATTTTTCAGGATGTTTAAGATTTCATCATATCTCTGCTACTGATAAAAAATGTGCATGCATAATTACAGTAATATACCGGTCAAGCTACAGATCAATGGCTGCACCTGGAGTGGGAGGACGTCGTTAACACTGAGTTACATTTGTTTTCTCTAAATATGTGTTTCCATAAATTTCTTGCACCATATATCTCTTCTTGTTTGTGGCATCGTCATTGTTTTTGGCCAGCACAACTAGCCATGCTCTGTAAATAGCATGCAATATACAGCTTTATTTATATATTTATTTTTTCACATAGGTCAGTCCTGATATTTACAATGACAGGCTAATCTGATAAAGGACAAAGGCCTATATTGGGGCACTGAGTAAGGAAATGGGCTTTTTGTCATTTGTCAGGATTTTATGGACTGTTCTTTTAGGATAGCACGACAGTTCCCGAGAACTGTTGAATCAGATGTCTGAATTTACTGTCTGCATTTACTGTGATTTACTTGTTTACTGAATGCTGAGGGCAACTTTGAGAATTATAGCTATTTTTGTCCATGTTCCAGTCGTGATGTGAACAGTTGTGCTCTGTGAAACAAATTAAAGCGCATTCAGTAATTTTGAGAGGAAAAGCAACCCATTCTGTGCAGCAACTCAGCTTGCAGGGACAACCTGCCTGTGATTATTAATGATTTGATTGCAGGTCGATACGGGTTTACCGGCCTGTATTATATTGTCATTAAGTTAGACCTTAGGGGCCAAGTAAATACACATTGATAATACAGGAGCATTTTTAAGGTGATGTTTTTGCCCACTAATACAGGAGCTGTGCTAGACTCCTGCTGCTTCAAATCACAGACATTACCTCCAAAACACGCAGCTTTTGTCAGTAGCAACCTGTCACACAGTAGTAATCCAAAAATTCAGCAAGCAATACACTGGAGAATAGAGATGCAAACAAAATATTGGTCTTTCAGTGGGGAAGTGAAAAAGACAGAAAACTGGTTAGTAAATGAACCATACGCATCAGTATCAACCAAAATCTGAACATTCAATTTCAATTCAATTCAATTTTATTTGTATAGCGCTTTTAACAAAGAGCATTGTCTCAAAGCAGCTTTACGGAACATAAGAAACAATAAACATACAAACAAACAGTCCTAGATGTTAGACAAGATTTTCCCTAGTGAGCGAGCCTGAGGTGACTCAGGCGACTGTGGCAAGGAAAAACTCCCTTAGATGGAATTAGGAAGAAACCTTGAGAGGAACCAGACTCAAAAGGGAACCCATCCTCATCTGGGTGACACACGGAGAGTGTGATATGAACAATGTCCTTTCTGCATTAGTTGTGTGATGCAGATACAGAATGTGTAGAATGTTATGTATAAATTAATTAGGAGGTTGTTGTCGTTCACATAGGGTTGGCAGTGCTGCTTTGAATACTCCAGTCCTCACAAAACAGAACCCGGCTGGAGCTGGTCCATCTCTAGATGCCACTGGAGCTGGCACAATCTCTGTATGTCTCGGGGATGGGTAGAAGAAGGGAAACAAATGGAAAGGAATTAGCATAGCTGCTATTCATAATGTTAGCAGGCACTAGATGATGATGTGCATTTAATCGGATGTATTGGAGCACAAAGTTATGGGATGTATTTGGTGTATGCCTGGCTAAAGAGATATGTCTTTAGTCTACGTTTGAACTGGGAGACTGTGTCTGAGCCCCGAACACTGTCAGGAAGACTGTTCCAAAGTTTAGGAGCTAAATATGAAAAAGCTCTACCCCCTTTTGTAGACTTTGATATTCTTGGAATTACCAGAAGTCCGGAGTTTCGAGATCTTACGGAGCGTGTTGGATTGTAATGTGTTAGAAAACTGGCTAGATATGTGGGAGCTGAACCATTTAGAGTCTTGTACATAAGTAGTGCTAGTTTGTAATCAATTCTAAACTTGACAGGTAGCCAGTGAAGGGATGATAATATTGGGGTTATATGATCATATTTTCTTGACGTGGTAAGGACTCTGGCGGCTGCATTCTGGACTAACTGTAGCTTGTTTATTGAAGATGCAGGACAACCACCTAGTAATGCATTACAATAGTCCAGTCTGGAGGTCATGAATGCGTGAACTAGCTTTTCTGCATCGGATACAGATAAAATGTTCCTAAGCTTGGCGATATTTCTGAGGTGGAAGAAGGCTATTTTTGTAATATCGGAAATATGTTTTTCAAAGGACAAATTGCTGTCTAATATTACGCCCAGGTCTTTCACTGTAGAGCTAGTAGTAATAGAACATCCTTCTAAATGCATGTTGAATTGTGAAAGCTTCCGTGTACTGGTTTTTTGACCAATCGGTAATATCTCTGTCTTATCAGGATTTAGTAATAGAAAATTATCAGTCATCCAATCTTTAATATCTTTAACACACTCTGTTAATCTAGACAGTTTAGATATTTCATCTGGTTTTGATGAGATATATAACTGTGTATCATCAGCGTAACAATGGAAACTAATCCCATGCCTTCTAATGATGTTGCCTAAGAGAAGCATGTATATTGAGAAAAGCAGAGGTCCTAAAACTGAACCTTGTGGGACCCCATATTTCACTGGCATTACACTGGACAGTTCTCCATTTAAATCTACAAAATGGTATCGATCAGACAGGTAGGATCTGAACCATTTTAACGCCTGTCCCTGAATACCTATGTAATTTTGTAAGCGGTCTACGAGAATGTTATGATCTACAGTGTCGAATGCAGCACTAAGATCAAGTAAGACTAATATTGAGATGCAGCCTTGGTCCGAAGCTAAAAACAAGTCATTTGTGATTTTTACTAGTGCAGTTTCTGTGCTATGATGAGGCCTGAAACCTGACTGAAATTCTTCAAGGATATTGTTTTCCTGTAAGAAGGAGCATAATTGAGTAGACACAACCTTTTCTAATATTTTGGATAGAAAAGGAAGGTTTGAAATCGGTCTGTAATTTGATAAGTCATTAGGGTCTAGTTTAGGTTTCTTAAGAAGAGGCTTAATAACTGCTAGCTTGAAAGGTTTAGGGACGTGACCTAAATATAACGAGGAATTAATAATGTTGAGGAGAGGTTCTCCAACTGTATGTATCACTTCTTTCAGTAGTCTAGCTGGAATTGGATCTAACAAACATGTTGTTGAATTAGCCGTGGTGATAAGTTTATACAGCTCTTCCTTCCCTATACCTGTAAAGCATTGTAACTTTAAATGTGGAGCTTTAGGTTGGACTAGATCACCGGATGCCGGTTGAACATTAATTATTTTGTTCCTGATACTATCGATTTTGTCGGTGAAGAAGTTCATAAAGTCCTCACTACTAAACTGTGATGGGGTACTCTCTTCAGATATCTGAAGTTTTGTTAGTCTAGCCACTGTACTAAATAAGAATCTGGGATTGTTTTGGTTTATTTCTATAAGTTTGCTCAAATGCTCAGCCCTAGCAGCTTTTAGAGCCTGTCTATAGCTGGACATACTATCTTTATATGCACTTCTGAAAACTTCCAATTTAGTTTTTCTCCATTTTTGCTCGAGGTTACGGGTTGCTTTCTTGAGGGCGTGAGTATGACTATTGTACCATGGTGCAGGTGTTTTATCTCTGACCTTTTTTAATCAGATGGGGGCAACAGTATCTAGTGTGCTGGAGAAAATAGTGCCTATGCTGTTAGTTAATTCATCTAGGTCATCTGCATTTAGAGGTCTGGTGAGAAGTTGAGACAGATCCGGTAGATTACTTGTGAATCTGTCTTTAGTGGTCGGGATAATAGTTCTACTGAATCGATAACGAGGAGAGACATGTCTAATATGTTCTACAGGTAGAGTGTACACTAAGAGGTGATGGTCTGTGATATCATCACTTTGAGGTAAAATATCTATATCAGTGACATTTGTTCCATGTGATATAACTAAATCTAGCATATGATTAAAACGATGAGTTGGTCTAGTAATGTTTTGTTAAAACCCCAAAATAATTTAATAAATCCATAAATGCGAGTCCTAAGGCATCATTGGAATCGTCTACATGAATGTTAAAGTCTCCTACAATCAACACCTTGTCAAAATTAATCAGTCTGAGAGTAAATGTGCAAACTTTTTAAGAAAATCAACGTAGGGCCCTGGGTGGCCAGCGCAAGATATAGTAGAGATTTTTTATTTATGTCTGTGAGTGTAACATTAAGGACAAGCACTTCGAATGAGTTAAACCTGGTTCCTGTTTTCTGAGTAACGGTAAGAGAGTTGCTATAAATAGTTGCAACACCACCTCCACGACCAGTCAGACGGGGCTCATGCTTATAGCAAAATCCTGACGGAGTGGACTCAAACTTTAGAAATAGTTTTTCTTTAATTATTTGGCATTATTTTTCAGGTATAACTGCGATTAGATTATTTTGAGGGTTATTAATGAATTTATTCTTTGATCTCACTATTCGGGGAACAGACACAGTTTCTGTTTCTGCACTTGTATCAATCTGGTGAGCTGAACAGTAGCTATCATAATTGTAATCTGAGGTATGGCTTACCAGTCAAATGGTGCGTAGTGTCCTGGAGAGATGTGAGACATTCATTCATTGTCTACCGCTTATCCGATCTACTCTCAGGTCACGGGGAGCCTGTGCCTATCTCAGCGTCATTGGGCATCAAGGCAGGATACACCCTGGACAGAGTGCCAACCCATCGCAAGACACACACACTCACGCGCGCGCACGCAATCACACACACTACGGACAATTTAAAGATACCAATCAACCTACCATGCATGTCTTTGGACCAGGGAAGGAAACCCCCGGGGCACGGGGAGAACATGCAAACTCCACACACACGGCGGAGGCGGGAATCGAACCCCCAACCCTGGAGGTGTGAGGCAAACGTGCTAACCACCAAGCCATTGTGCCCCCCGAGATGTGAATATTTCTGTTTAAAGTCAAACAGAAATACTCATCACTAAGGTTACTGTTTGAATACTAATAGGATACATATAGAAAAGATTCATTTTAAAGGTGATTTTATTTAGAGACTTTTTAAAATTCATTTACAAATTAATTTAAAAATTCATTCAAAGTCCACTGCTACACTGGTACATTCAAATACTTAAATTATCCATGAGTCATCCAGTATAGGTTAGGGAAAATGTACATTTTAGTGTCCCACAGCAGTGATATAACACATATTCATCCGTATGAAATATGGGGAACGTTCCACAAGAAGAAAATTGTAAAAAAAAAAAAAAAAGAAAGCTTCCTCTTTTGAATTTACTGAAGCTGGGGGGGTGGGTTCGTTCCATGGTGGCTTAGTGGTTAGCACGTTTGCCTCACACCTCCAGGGTTGGGGGTTCGATTCCCGCCTCCGCCGTGTGTGTGGAGTTTGCATGTTCTCCCCGTGCCTCGGGGGTTTCCTCCGGGTACTCCGGTTTCCTCCCCCAGTCCAAAGACATGCATGGTAGGTTGATTGGCATCTCTAAATTGTCCGTAGTGTGTGATTGCGTGAGTGAATGAGAGTGTGTGTGTGCCCTGCGATGGGTTGGCACTCCGTCCAGGGTGTATCCTGCCTTGATGCCCTATGACGCCTGAGATAGGCACAGACTCCCCGTGACCCGAGTGTAGTTCGGATAAGCGGCAGACAATGAATGAATGAATGAAGCTGGTGGGAGGAAGGAAATCAAATAATTTGAAGCAAAGCGTTCTTCGTGTAAATCTTTGTGTAATTGCTAATTGTATGCTTTTAAAAAAAAACAAAGAATTAAGAAAAATTGTAGGATTTTTCAGCAGATAGACCTTGTAAAAAAAGTGATTGTTGTCTGAGATGTATTGTGAATGATTTCCAATGGTAAAATGCATATCTAATTGGATTCAGTGTTGAAAAATCAAGTAAAAAAAATTCTGTTTCATTTTTAAGAGTTACTTTTTAAGAGCTCAATGGCACAATAATCCTGGAATCATCCTTAAGAGATTAATTATTCAGACAGGTGTATGCTGACACATAGTACATCAATCAAATTATCACAGGAAGCTACAAGCTAGTGTTTTATGCCTGTTACACATCATAAATTATTCAGACAGTAATTGCACCTCTCAGCCGAATACTCTGAAGTTACCACACAGCATTCAGAAATTCCTATCGGATATCAGTGCCTTCTTCTGCAGTGGATAATTATACTTAGATTCTCACAGCTTCAAGCCCCTACAAATCAGCATCCGGTGTTTGGGGGACCCTTCCACCTCACAAACAGGAGTGGCTGTGCACAATCATGTGGAAAATCAATTTTTAGTGTGCAGGAAGGGAAACTGAAGAGAATTCTAATAGTGCCTGAGCTCTTTGTTGTCATGGAGAAGCTGGAAGAGCTGAGCTTTTGCACCCAGTGTCCCCTCCTCCATCAGCCATCAGATATCAGACCATGCTTCCTACAGTAACGAAGGGATGAAGAGAATCTGTGGTGCAGTGAATACAGCACGAGTGTTCATGTTCGATCCATATGTGTGTTTAGTAATACAATACAGGACACTGATTAATGGGACTTTTATGAGTTCCCCTTTTAAATGGGGCTTATAAAAACAAGCTAATTTCAGATAAGTAGTAAGAGAGCTGTATGACTTCCTGTTTGTTTCTTTCTGTATTTCATGCAGATTTATATGCTTCAATCTTGGACAGAAGTTTTAATGTTCCTTTCCTTTATTTTATATCGATTTGTGTTGGTCCTGTCAACTGGAGCTTCTACCATTTCCAGCTTTGTGTCTCCCAACAATTTGCACGACTCTTTTCTTTTGCTGCCAGAAAGCCAGTGACTAACATAAGCCACAGCCTACTTGTATGCACAAGGAAACTCCCTGTGTTACTCCAAATACAGGCTGGAACTTTTGAATCTTGAGAGCCAAGCGAGCATGTCAGTCAGAAAAAAGCACATAAAGCAGCGAGTGAATGCTGAGGTGAAACAGGAAGAAACAAGCATTATGTGAAAAGAAAACATGGCTCTTGGGCTGTGTTCATTTTCAAAGCTTTACTGCACAATTCTTTTTTTTCCCCACTCAGATCAAATCTGTTTATTTTTACCATTCACATTCATAACCACTCCATGTGACCCATAGCTGTGGTTGTGAGTTTTTGAGTGATTGTTTCAAGCACTACTTAGGCTCCTTCCGTTTTGCATGAATCAATTCCGCAACTAGCAACTAAGTCACCGATTTCCCCGGCCCTCCACTGATTATATTCACTGCTATAACTGCCCTCTGTTGTTGTTTTGCTGTGCTGCTTATACTGAATCATATTGATGATGATGATGATGATGATGATGGTGATGAATATGTCCTTATACTTTCCAATCTGATTCATTTTGCTTCATTTCAAATCCACATATCAGTTCAGGTTGATATCCATACCGTATAAATTTGTCTCCAGTCGGATTAGAAAAGAAAAAATCTGATCTGTCATATTAAGGCAGAAAATCGGATTTGTGTCATCTCACCCTGGTAATATGAATGAAGCCTTGGACTCCATTTCCATTTCTTCTTTTGGCTGACACTTTTATCCAAAGCAACTTCCAAGCCCAGCTGGTAGTCTTAGTTGGCAGAGGCTCTGGCAGTTTAGGAATTTAAATCTTCCAAATACCAGCTCAGTACCGTAATCACTGAGCTTAATCAAATGTAATGTTCCCATAACAACTGGATTTGCTATAATAAGGGCAGACACAGATGTTCCGAGGAATGTATGTACATACTTGTGGCTAATTGTAGGGTAACACATGAAAAGACTTGTACCATTAATCAATCAGCAGTAACTGTAATGTTCATAGAATATGGACAAAGTATAATTATTCAAACATATCTGCCCCTCAAACTAACAATACTACAACTTGGAATAGCACTATTTTACTAGAGGATTTTTAGAAGGTCTAGCCAGTGTTAATAACAAGTGCCTGCAATACTTTAAACTCTCTGGTCATCTTCCAGAAAAGTGCAGCAGTATATTAGCTTTCCCATACCCCAGTTCTGGATCAGTGCTTTTGAATGTGTTCAGAGTGGTGTGTCATCTGCCACTGCAAAAATTGGACCATAAGGTTGTAGATCTGCTGCCAAAATATAAACCTTGAACAAAGTCAAAGAAAGATAAGACAGATAGATTGTGAATTTAGAATAATGACAGCATGTAAAAGCTCCGAGATTGTTTTAAGTTTTCTGATATATAAATGTTTTATGGCTGCTGTGAAAATACCACTGACCTGACACTGTAGCAGATACAGTCTACTTAACGTAATTATGTGAAAGTAATGTTTCAACTTTATCGAAATCTTTATCTTAACAATAATTCAGAGTAAAAGGATACGATTCGGAAGCAATGGTACTGAGGTCCGAATAGCACCATATGGTGAAAGGAGATAAAAACAAGCAATCCTTCTTTTTCTGACAACTTAAACTATTTCCTTGAGGATTTGTTTTAGGAATACAAAAAAAACGCTGATTGGGTGTATTTTTGCTGATTACGCACATATAATGTTTAACAAGACTCACTTTGCAGCCAGCTCAGCAAAAGTGAACTTGTAAAGCTCCAGGCCCTGAGGGTCTAATGTATTGTTCAAGAGCAGTATTTCTCAGCTTAAGCCTCCTTTTTAAATAATGTTTCCAAAGTTCCTTCATGAACCAAGAGTTCCACTGTCATGGAAATGATCCAAAGGTATTCTGACCAGAGTTTGTGCTCTGTCTTTTTTTATGTGTATGTACTGTATGTATTTGCATGGAACATACAAGGGCATTGTAGATCATTGGATTTTTGTGTTTGACCAGTGGCGATACACTTGGCCCCCTTCAATTTACTTCCATGTGGGTTGGAACACTAAAGGCTCAACCAAAATATATTATTATTAATCTGTTTCCAGAGATTCCTAAGATTTCCAAAGCTTTGTTTTAGGATTTTAGTTTAGCCTTTAGCAATATCACACACAGAATGCTACAAAGGCTTTCTGATCTTACACTAATAAACCTTTCAGAAATATGTGTGTGCTTGGCCACCTTTATATTTTGTCATCAAGTATTGTGTGTCATTTACTTAGATCAATCTACAGAAATAATATGAGTAATATGGTTAGGAGAGCGAGTCTTTTGGCTAATTCTAAATATTTATTTTGAAAAAATTGATCAAAGGTCGGGGGGCTTAGGCTTAGTGGTTAGCACGTTTGCGTCACACCTCCAGGGTTGGAGGTTCAATTCCCACCTCTACCATGTGTGTGTGGAGTTTGCATGTTCTCCCCGTGCCTTGGAGGTTTCCTCCAGGTACTCCGGTTTCCTTCCCCGGTCCAAAGACATGCGTGGTAGGTTGATTGGCATCTCTAAATTGTCCGTTGTGTGTGTGTGTGCCCTGCGATGGGTTGGCACTCCTTCCAGGGTGTATCCTGCCTTGAAGCCCAATGATGCCTGAGATAGGCACAGGCTCCCCATGACCCGAGAATAGTTCGGATAAGCGGTAGACAATGAAGGAATGATCAATGGCCACTTTTTCAAAGAAGTGGAAATATTTTTGTAAAGAGAGCTCCTCTACAGCCTCTAGATCTGCAATAGCCACATTTCAGAAGCGAAAATGTGTTTAAAAACTGTTTACTGACTATGTATATCGCAAATTATTCACCTTTTTCATCTCACATTTCCTCAGATCTTTCTAAAATGAACAGAGTATTAAGAAAACTAAGCTTATTGTCAATGTAAATTCACAAATAATTGAAATTCTATAATATATCAGAAGACACTGTCAGAATGCGGCAGTTGTTCATCTGATCCAAGTGACCACGAGGACATTAATCGCAAAGCCATCTATTGTTAGCCAGGAACTTGTTGATGATAGGTGCAGGATACAAACATTTTTTTCTTCTTTTTTTTTTTTTTTTTTTTTTTTTTAAATCTTGGAATATCTTTCAGAACACTTGAAGTACAGACATAGATTTTATGCATCATGTTTAACAAAAAGGTTACCATCTTTTGAAATTTTATCAATAATATATTGTGCAACCCCATCAGCTATACTGGAAACATTTCAGTGCACTAAAACTTTTTTGCAGAAAGAAATCTTGGATGAAAACATAGCTAATAAGACCCAAGTATAGAGATTTGGCATGGGATTTTTTTTTTCTTGGAACATAAAACAGGGAAAGAATACGGGAAAAGTACAGATGAAAAAATCTGCGGTGCATGAATTTTTAACCAGGTAGACAGCTCAGGCAGTTCTGCACTGAAGTTTCTGAGCTGGCAAATTTATAATATAAGGTTTATTCTGTGAAAATAACCCTAAAGGAAGTGCTTGCTGTTCTTATAAGAAATGACAATCTGTAATGTGAATTCCTTGGTATGTATGTCTAATGTATAGTGCATCCACTTGAATGAACCAATGAACCATTTGGTTTCCCGAACATCTGGTTCGCTTTTCTCACATCCTTATGTGGTCTTTACTTGCTGCTCTTGTTCATTTTCACTTGTGATTAATTAGTTGCAATTCATCTGCCCTATTTAAACTCTTTATTTTGCCCAGGTGTATTGTGCAGCTTTTCCACTATATGTCTATACTCTGTTTGCAGTTGTGGCCACACAGTGACAGCTCATCATGATGTTAGATGGAAAAGGCAAAAAATCTATGATCTATAAATTACTTGACAGTGAAACTATTAGTGTTGAGCAATACATTATATCACAAGGTCTCAGTGGCATAATACGAGTGTTTTAGGCCAAAATATTCACACACTATTCATCAATAAATATTGATTTATTTTTTAAGTGTTTCAGTTCTGAGATGCTCCACTGGGTCCATTTTCTTGCTTAAACCAAAAAGCACTTATTTTCTGCTTAAACAATAAACTTTGCTTGGACAATGTGCACTTAGACTGTCTACTTTTAGTTTCTCCTCCAAAGGCTTTTAGGTTGAGCCAAGAAAGAAAGGAATCAGCCCCAGCCCAGCATAACATTCTATGCATTTTACATTCAACCATCATTGGTGCTGTTGTGCTTGGTTGACAAAATGATTTTTTAAAAATCCCCCTTAAGACATTTGTTAAACGATGCCAAATAATAAAACCTTATAATTAAGTCTTCATTATCTTTGAAATGCATAGGTGGCTTAGCCTTGCTGGAATTCATATTAGCTAGCCCTGCAGCTGCTGATTTCCATTCTGTGCTCTGACAGGCTCTGGTTTTGACCCCCTAAATTTAAGTCCAAATCTTTGGACATTTGATTTAGTCATTCTGATTGTTCCAAGGCCCTGGTCATGCCGTCACAATGCTTGCTGGAAAGCCTGTTATGAAATCCTTCAATTACAGAATTAAAAGCTGACCTTTGACATTTTCTTGTTAGTGTTTCGCTCGTTAGGTGTGAAAGCAATTTGCACGTGCATACTGAGACTAAATCTCGTTATCACACAACAGTCATTTACTAGAACCTTCTCACAGAGCTGGTGCTAGTTCCAAATGACAAGGCTGTATATGGTTCACGGAAACACAGTAACATTTTACTTTCCTCTCCCATGTTTAAAAATAGGTAGAAGATGCATGGAACGTGATAATCCAGTAATAATTCTGCAATTACAGGAATGAAAGCTGACCCTTAATAGTTTCATCTTGTTTTGCTTGAATAGGTGCGATAGCCAATTCGCGTGCACTTGCACATTTATAACACGATTATTTTAACACCAGTAAATGAAACTGTTCTCCTTCCTAAATAGCCAGCATGACATCATTCACCTGTTGATGTACAATTTTCTCCTCTAAAATCATCTACAAAACATCAAAGACTTAATTAGGATAATTCACTACAAATTCAACAATTTCTTTAGAATATTATCAGCTATCTAAATAGAATTAGAAACCATATGTGGTACTCAGACTACTGTTATAGTTTCTACTCCTCAGGGGCAGTATGTAACAGCTGGATAACACTACAGGATTGAGCTACTTTTAGCTATACATATATTTTTGCAGGTTGCAAGCCTTTTGAAGGTTGCAGAGAAATCAATAACAGAACAGGTCTACCTTTGCCTAATTCATATAATAGGAGCAAAGAATAAAGCATAACTTTGTACTTTGTTGGTATTGATATGTGTACTGATTTAACTACGTTTTTCTTTATATGCTTTAATTGAGATTAGATGTAATAGTTTTATGTCGTATTTGTCTTAGATCTTCATTCATCCCAACAATAATTTCATGTTCAGTGTAGTTAATGTACTGAACATATTCTTCCTTTGATTTTGTGATATCTTGGAAAACATGTTGATCTATTTACATTACATTATGTTACATTTCAGGTGAAGTCCAGTATGTGTGCATTGATCCAGCTGAATGAACAAGAAGCCTGGATTACTCATGACTCATTACTCACCCAAAAATAGAGGTTTAGAAACAATTACATGAATCACTCGATCACATCGCCTGACTTTATAGTAATGTTTGTATTTTAATTAAACAGATCTGAAAGGATAAAGAGTATATATTTAGAACCATTAATCGTCATGGCGTGAAACTATGAAACAGATTTAATGTGCCTTAATGGTGCATGCCATAAATGTTAATCCATCCGCATGTGTGTTTAATGTGCAATAAAACATAGATATAGAAAGACAAGCAGTCTTTATGAGAAGAGGTTTTATAACTAATCAATGTTCCATCCGTGACATTAGGTAAAATTTCAGGGAAAGGAAGCTTACCTGGATAGACAGCAAACATCATTGGATGGTCACTAAGCTGAACACGTTGACATGGTGATGTGGTAACTGATAAATGTGTGTGTGTGTGTGTGTGTGTGTGTGTGTGTGTGTGTGTGTGGCCTTTACTTCACTGACTATGTGTCATCATATAAAATGTGTTATGGATGGGTTCCATCAACCAACTTTTAACAATAAAATTTTAAAAATAAAATAAAAATAAAAATAAAATTCATGAGAAAATCTATAACCACTTATCGCAAATCTTACCTGAGCTTTTTATGCTAGTTTTCATACTAGTTTGCTTGTGAGGAGTGAGATCATGTTGGTTTGAAAGTATGGAGATGGCAGTAGGCTTGGGTGATATGACAAAAAATTATCTTGTATTTCTATAGTACAAGAGATGTACAAGGTATTTAAGTGTTGAGATCAGGCTGTATTAAAAAGACAGTTTTTTCTGAACGCCGGTACTTATATTTAAAACTATAATTTTTCAAAAATATTCAAAAACATATTTTTTATTTATAAAAAGAAAAAAATTACATTAAATTGCACCAAATTTTAATGTCACCTCATGCTTTTAAACAATTTGATAATAATTTAGTTCATAAAAAGATTTTTAAAAAAAGATAAAGATAAAAAAGATATGATATCCACAATATATCAAAAAACATACACAGTTACACAGTTTGTCACAATATCTATATTTTATTTTTTCATATATGCCCAGCATTAGATAACATGCCAAATAGATTTTAATTGTGTTGACCAGAAACATGAAACAAAACATGGATGTACAAACAGACAAAATAAAGAAAACCATCTCTGTATGCTGACTGCACCAAACTTGATTTACAAGCCTGACATTTTCTCATACTAAAGTGCTGTAGCACAGCCTGATCACTATAATTTGTCAGCGTTACTGATCTCACACACTGGCGCTGTTCTGAATATCTTCCACTCTCTGGCCTGGACACATATCCGCGTCTGGAGCTGTAGCATGAATTAGTTCTTGTATAGAACTTTCTTAAGACTTTCTTTCTTAAAATTTTCTTAAAGGTAAATTTGCAGATGACAGATTCCAAGTCTGATTCTTCCACCAAACACTGTTTCAGGGTGGAACTTTTTTTGAAGCCAGGACGTCCTTTAACTGTAAACTCCTGACTGCAGATTTATTAGTTCCAATTATTTAAGTATCATGCTCATTATTTAAATGTGCACAGCAATATTCTAGCTATTTATTCGAGCCCTAAAGCGATGTTTAATTACTGAACTTTCCACTGGCAGAAAGCATTAGGCCCTAGTCTACATTATTTACAGCCCTACTTATTTTTGAGTTATTGAGGATGGAATAAAAATATGTTCTGTATTAATCAAACTGGCTAATAATTCTAAAACCTCAATAGTAAATGGAATCATTTTGTGATTTCCACCAATCTAACAGAATAAAAATGCAGACCTTCTGGAAGTCCCCAGACCTGACTTTTAAAGCCAGTGACATTGTTCTGAATATTCGCCAAGCTCTGGCATAGAAAGACAGAAGCAGATGGAGTGTCTGGGTAATCTTTAATGGATTGATTCCAGGTGCTAGGATGGAATTGAGCTCTGGTTGATTCAGCCACAGGCAGACAGAACACCATCTTCATTCTGCATGTAAATGTCGATTATATAAGCTTTAATTAGGCATTTTTATGCTTGACTCCCCCAGATTACATTGTCTTAACCCACTGTAACTGCCACATCCTTTTCCTCCAGTCAGTCTAATGACATTTAATTCAATGGAGCAACTGTCATATTAGAGAAAAGAAGCTTTTGACTACATTGTAGTGGCACTTGTTCTTCCTTCTGGTTTCTTCATTGTTTTACAGAATCCAACAGCGGTTTGTAATGAATTTGAATGCGTCACGTTGACTAAGTAGTTGCCTTAGCAGAATAGACAGTTGTTTTTAAACAATGTTTTTTCTTAGAGTAGATGCATCCAAGTTTATTCAAGATTAGTCATGAGCATTTCTGAGCGTTTCTGTCAAACTCGCTCACTCAAACAACACCCGTCTGCCATTGTGCAGAAGGGACGTGTCACTCAAGAGCGCTTACAGATGTTCAGCATCTCTAGTGACCATGGTTAGTATATTTAGCTATCCATATCTGACATTGGGAGAATCAATCTGAAAAAACAAAACATTAAAAAATGATGCATCGATGAGCAGACTCTAAAGAGACAGAAGCTGTTCTGGTGTTCCCTAGCAACAAGCTAATCCTGAGGTTTTGTAATAGAATTGAAAGCCGGTTTGTCTGAGATAACAATAAATCCTGCTCCACCTGATCACTAGCTTTGGCTTGTGATTCATTTTTTTATGAAAATGGTTTCCGATTTCAATTTCCACCTAATCCAATAATCCACTTGTTGTACTTGAAAAAGTACAGGAAGCTAAAATGAAATGCAGTCAAATAACCTTATGTTATCAGTCAAGCTTTCACTACATGCCTGGGCTTGAAGGCTGTCGGTCCTTGATCAGTATGAAAAATCTACTTCACTTGTCATTTCAGGATCCTTGACTAGAATTCGCTATAGAAAAATGGATTTGTGACAAATCCATACATTTTCACCAATTTCTTGCCTGATTATTCCATGACATGAGAAATGTGCGTGCAGATTAAATTTTTGTCCTGTCAGGATGCATCGTCTGTGCCGAATAAAAGTGAACTCATTGGTTTTAACGCTCAGATGCCAGAGAAACACCATCTGTTTGCAGCTGTTTGAGAGAAAGACAGATGCTGCAATTTCCAAATCAGAAATGCTCGAAGCTAATATGACAGTCATGAGGGATCAGTTTTAATGGGTTCCCAGCAAACATCTAAAACCATGAAGATTGACATTGCATATTGGTGATTAGAAGCAGAGTACAGTTCCTCACAAGACTGAAAGGCCGATTGCTAGAGGAGTAATTGATCCTTGGGATATTCGCACAATTAGAGACAAACCCTGGTGAGAAAAATAAATGGCAGGATCATTTGTCTGGTGTAAAGAGGTTTTGCATGACTCCATAATCAGAGGTAATGTCTGATAGCATGCGGTGTCACAATGTTGTGCTACATTACAGTGAATAAACAAGTACTTTTGCAGGTTTCAAAGATATTTGTGGAATTTACGTTTGAACCTTTTTTATTGGCAGAGTGACTATTTGCTAAGGTTTACCTTCAGAATAATGAGAAAATGAGAATGAGAAAAAATTCGACCATCTACATTGCATTTTGTTTTAATCCAATCCATGTACACATACAGTGCAGGGATGTCAACCATATTCGGTATGAACAGAAAGCCAGAAAGCTTCAGAAAGGTTATTTTTTGGGACAGAATAGAGGTGTGCATCAGCACTGGAATCCTGTAGGATGCAACAAAAAATGAGGTTTTCATTTTCCTGCAGATATGAAGCTGGGATAAAGAAAGTTCATGCTGCACAGTACACTAACAGTGTGCAAATCAGCTGTGCTCTTTCTGTGGATGAATCTGAGGCGCTGAAAGTCTGCAAGAGTGCCAGTATAAACACAGTAGATGAGTTTTCCTATTCTGTGTGATGATGTTTAATGTCCCCGACAACCTTTGTAGTCCCTTTTAGTCACTTGATACAGTCGAACCGTGGGCCTTACTTCAAGCATTTGACCAAAAACCTATTAAAAATCCTATTGAATTCGGGATGATGGAACTGTATTTCCAGGTTATTTCCATGTTTAGGACTTTTCTTTAATACTATACATGCCATTGGATTTCCCCAATCAATTATTGTTGCTAACAATTAAATTAAGCTAAGGTTACAACAGCTGGACATTCCTGATTTGTCCAAAAGCACTGTACATCAATGAATTATTGATAAAAACAGTGAAGACATTTCAATAGGTCAGCCTAGGTGTTTTATCTCCATGAAACAAGATAATGCTATCAAAACACTGACTTAAGTGGAGTATACAACATCCAACCAAGTGTTTTACCTGACATTTAAAATAATACCAGTTAGTCATCATGCCATTATGACTATTAGATACCACAAAGTGCATGCATTTCTAATAAAAAACACCCAATTATGTATCATATCAGTGAAAATAAGTGGGGCTTCAGTGCCAAGGATATCAAAGGTAATAGTTGTATAGTAGAGATGATTTATTTTCTGAATTTGATAAGTAAGCACACTTGGGAGTTTGGTGGTCCACTGGGATTGAGAATGGCTATGTAGGCAAGCTCTTACCAAAATAAATTAGAAGATTATGTCAGGTCTGAAACACCTTGAGGTCAGTGATCTTCATGAATGTATTAAGCACACATTGCTGTGACGTTCTGTGCTATTTCATCTGTGACAGTCAACTAAACATTGCAGCCTTATTCATCAGATGCGCCTGCGTCTGCAGACATTGTTATGTTGGAAGCACATACCAGCCAGAATTTTGTTTACATCCAGCTGATGTGTCTGGAATGAACTAGACTTTATATTTTATCTCTGTTTAATCGCAAGAGTCAAATAGCAGTGTTTCAAATTGGTGAACCTTTTTTTTTTTTTTTTTTTTTTTTTTTTTTTTTTTTTTTTTTTTTTTTTTTACAGCCTAATGGTTTAACCTAAAACAAATACACTAATCTACCATGAGCTTTTTGCATATTTTGCAGCAGGCTGTAAAAGCCGTTTCAGAAAGTCTATGGCCATAAATAAGTCCATAAAAGCACAAATGCACCCTTCTCCACTGAGTAATTCACTGTCTGAGCTCATTAGCATAAAATGCTTTCAGATCATCAATATAGAAAGATAGCAAATTATTTTCCTGCACAGAAACCAGACACTATACTTATGAATTATGCATTATTCTCATTAAGTGCCTATTTTCATAGACACTGGAGAGCACTTAAAATCTCATTTTAATAGTCCAGACACAACTGCCCCTTTCAAAGCAGCGACTAACTTTCCAGATTAGAAAATCTTTCTGATGAGAATTTATGCATAAGCCTTCTTTCTTCCCATGAAATGAAAATATTCAAAATGCAGTGCAAATGCCACTCCTTATAAATTGTGAAGGCTTTCGTATAAGATGACAATAATTGCAAGCATCTTTGTGTACTTTGTCTCATTTGGTGCAGGCATTAGTGTTAAAATTGGGTCATTATTATCAGAGATGGGATTTTATATGGCACGCTGAAAGCGGCTGAATTGAATCTTCTAAAACGGGCATTTCTATGCACAATAGAATAGTCTCCTATTAAAATGCACACCCTGCCTCACCTCTATATCTACATCTCTTTCATTTCAGTACTTCCAGATTACTTTAAAGACCTGAGTAATTATCTGCATTTATTTCAAAATGGGGAAGTGTTCCCATGTTCATCTGTTCGTATGAGAAAAGCCTAAGAAATTAGGTGATATGCTGATGCCTAATTATGATGAGAGCTGTGTAAGTCAGGGAGAAGAATGAATCACAAATTGGATACTGAGTATGCAAGTACAATATATATGTATTCAATATTAGTTTTTAGATTAATATCTTTAATAAAAGGGCTGCATATGATTATCAGTCTAAGACGATGCTGTAACATCATATAGTGTGTTAGTCGTGTAATGCAGTGTCTGTGTCTATACGCACCTGTATCAGTATTATGAAATTATATTAAACCTTATGTAAGCAGAAGTGTTTTTTGTAACTAGGGATGTGCAAGACAGTATCTTATTTTTAATCCTGCTTATGTAGATATAGAATCTTTGTTTATCTTTGTTTATAAACTTTCTTATAAATTTAACCCTTTTTCCAACACATTCGATCCCATTCTGTCTGCCAAATGAAAATTGGCTTATCAGGCATTTTGAGTCAGTAGAAACAAACAAATTATTTTATTACCGCAGACTGAGTCAGGACTCTGTTGGCTTTTAGTGGGAGATGTTTTTCCCTATGTTGGATAAATTTACACAGAATTTTAGTGGTTGAATATAACAGCTTCAAATTTTAGATGCTTATGAACAAGCATTTGGGGCGCCTTGGGGAGCAGAAATGGTGTTGATATCAACATTTACTTTGAAGAAACTTTTTTTGGCACTTTTCTATGAATATATTGCCCCAAGTAGGCTAGGGAAAAACATGAATACTTATGAAAAACTACAAATCCTTAAAGCCCTGACTGCCTACTTGTATATGAGCCATTAACCAGCACTGTGGACTGTGAAAAAGTCATTCGGAAATTCAAAGCTGAATATCCCCAAAACTTTTTTTGACTCTGGTAAAAAGAGCAAAAACACATAAAAACCTCCTTCTGTGGAAAAATGCAATAGTTCGCCTCCCATATCTGAATCTGTTCAGTCCTAATAATGTATTTATATTCAGTTACATACCCATACGTATTTGTAATATTACAATCCATCATTTCTACCATGAATTCAATTTTCTTTAAAATTATTCAATTCTACCGTCCTTAAAAATGATTCACAAAATGAACTTTTATTTAATGCAGCACTTCTGTGTGATCTGCTTCTATTCAACACAGATACACCAAAATGAAGACTGCAACAAACATCTACATCTTTAACCTGGCCCTGGCAGATGCCTTGGCTACCAGCACCCTCCCCTTTCAAAGTGTGAACTATCTCATGGGCACCTGGCCTTTTGGGGACATCCTGTGCAAGATTGTCATGTCGATTGACTATTACAACATGTTTACAAGCATCTTTACATTGACGACTATGAGTGTAGACCGCTACATTGCAGTGTGCCACCCTGTGAAAGCTTTGGACTTCCGGACACCCCGCAATGCCAAGATTGTCAACATCTGCAACTGGATCCTGTCGTCTGCTATCGGTCTGCCAGTCATGGTCATGGCTTCAGCTATTAATTCACTCGACTACCACAGCAGCGGTATGTGTGAAATTACTGTGTAACTCAAATAGCTTACGTAAACGTGTTTGTATATTCCCACAGGGACTAGTGAGAGCTTAAGCAAACTCAGATAAAAATATTAGCTATTATATATATATATATATATATATATATATATATATATATATATATATATATAAAATATATATATATATATATATATAATAAAGCAAATCCAGGACAAATTTCTGGAAAAGTAGACCAGGTGACCAAAAGTATATGGACATCTGACCATCAGACCTTTATGTGGCTCTTCCCTAAACTGTTATCACAAATTTGTGTAAAGTGTAGCATTAAGATTACCCTTGATTTAAACTAAGGAGCCCAAATTTGTTTCGGCATGACAATGCTTCTGTGCACAAAGATTTGTGTCCTGACCTCAACTCCACTGAACACCTTTGGGATGAATTGGAACAGCAACTGCATGCCTCCTCACCTAACCCAATATCAGTGGCCGATCTTAATAACACTCTTGTGGTGAGGAGAGTGCAAAATTCCCATGGCTGCATTAAAAAATCGTGAAGAAAGCCTGCCCAGAAGATTGCAGGCTGTTATAGAAACCACAGAGGAAGGTGAGGATGCAACTCTGTATTAATGACCATGTTTTTGGTATGAGATAACAAGCACAGCAAGCACATATAGGTCTGATGGTCAGATGTCCACATACAATGAGCTTCTTATATGTTGGAATAGTTTCTTAATTCATTTTATACCGAAGTAGAAATGTGAGACCAATTAATGGAAGAAACAACATACAGCCGACCTGATGGCAACAAAATGCCTTCATAGCATAATAGAGACATTGTTTTTCATAATTTGTTACATATCTGAATAAAGATAAAGCACTGCTATTTTAATCGTGTTTCAGTGTGCCATTTTCTGCTCATCCTTTCTCCCACTGCATTAGGCATTGTTGACTGCACTCTTTTGTTTCCTCACCCATCCTGGTACTGGGAGAACCTGCTAAAGATCTGTGTTTTCATCTTTGCCTTCATAATGCCTGTTTTGATTATCACGGTGTGCTACGGTCTGATGATCCTCCGCCTGAAGAGTGTTCGCATGCTGTCAGGATCCAAGGAGAAGGACCGCAACCTGAGACGCATCACACGCATGGTGCTGGTAGTGGTGGCCGTCTTCATTGTGTGCTGGACCCCCATTCATATCTTTGTGATCATTAAGGCCCTGGTGAGCATCCCCAACTCTTTACTGCAGACCATCACCTGGCACTTCTGCATCGCATTGGGTTACACCAACAGCTGCCTCAACCCGGTGCTCTATGCCTTCCTGGATGAGAACTTCAAGCGCTGTTTCCGTGAGTTCTGCATACCCAGTCCGTCAGTGCTGGACCTGCAGAACTCGATGCGTTCGACGCGCACCCGCAATCCACAGCGCGAGGCTCAGTCCAGTCCCACAGCAGACCGAAACAACCGGCAGGTATGACTAGCAGTGGAGATGTCATCACTGGATTTGCGCTGCCAGCCCAGTGTTGACATCAACTCAGAACTCACACAAGTCACCACAGGTCTCTGAGCTCGGGGTGGAACTACAAGTCAGCTGTGATGGTCATGGAAATCTCCCATGCCGGTCTAGATTCTTTCTAAAACTTACATTTCATATGCTAAAGTAGCATGACACTTCAGATTGAGTTGAAGTTGAATTCTTAGAATTATAGCTTAACAAGCGGAAACCTTACATGAGCACAAACATTTCCACGAAGTCGGATAATAAGTAGCCCAGAATTGCTTGTGCAAACATCTGCTATGATGTCCATTAGACCAATTATGTTTTATAGGCCAACATATGCTGTATGATAACCGTTGCATTTATGTTTTTCTTTTTTCTCTGACTGTTTGTTTGTCAATGTGCAATCAGAAAAGGACTGAAAAGAAGGTTTTATCTACATCTCCAGTTTCTGTAATGCTGTAAATACATTGTAAATAATATTTTCTTAAACAAAACCAGTGCTTTATATTTGTCATAACGTGCCATTGAATTGAATTAAATATCCTAGATATTTATAAATATATATACTGTAAATCAGCGATTTAAATGGCATGTCACATCTACACATTACCACATGTTACCAAGCAGTATAATATTGAAGGTGATGTTTTTTCAGCTGGTCCACCTGCACTGCAATGTACTTTTTTTTTCTTTGTTTTTAAACTATACATGATTATTGTTAGACTAGGCTTGTAGTTCTTTGAATGCACAATGTGAACATTTTTTGTTCTTTGACATGGCACATATGCAATTGTCATGCTTCAGTGGTGACAGATTATGTAAACATGTTATTTGTCAAATCTGATTTGTAAGATATTAATCAAATTTACATTGCTGAGGTCTTGAACTAAAATGTCTTGATTTTACTTTGCTTGCATGGTAACATTTTGTTCTGACAAGATATGAACAGGTTGTATTTTATGTGTTACTGAGTTTTTAATTTTCGTCAAAATAAATTATTCGTTGTGAATTGCATGTTGCATGTTTCTCTTCATGTCACTGGACTGAAATTTGCAGCACTTAACAGAAATATGCAGCACAGACGTCAGCCGAGGTCCGAGCACTGTTGTTTAAACCGATTAAAGGTTCATGCATTACTAAGGTTTGGAACTGCATTGGTCTCTCCATGCTGATCTTTCCTATGGCACATTCTTTCACTTGCTCTCATTTGTGTGATATTCACAGGACTGTAAATTTTTGTTTCAAATGCAGCTCACAGCAAGTTTCTTCCAGTAATGAGTCCAATACAGGGAGGTGATGAGATGAGATTTGTTTTTTTCTGTTGTTTTTCTCATGCAGTGCACAGCATATTTGTGCTGCTTTAACCACTGAACCACATCTTCAAAATCTTCAACATTACACCATTCAAACAAAATGCCCTTACTTCATGCATACGAATAATATTTTAATTAAAAATAAACTGTGCAATATTCTCATAGCTTTTAGGAAAATTTGCTACTTTACATAATTGCAACAGCACTGAGCATAAATGCAGGTGTTGTACAATATAATCTGCTGATTTTGATATAAGTGGTCAAGTGGGCCAATAGCATGCCAGAAAAATGTCCTTTACAGCTGCTCAACCCTTTCACTGGTAGATTTAAGCAATCTGGACTTCTCCATTGTGCTGATGAATTTCGTGCATGCATTCACCCACTTATCGAATATACCGTCTACGGTGACTCATCTGATAATATTACTTTTTACACATCTTTGTAGGCCTGTGTCTGTGCTTTATGGACCACTGCACCCTTAAATGTGCATTTATCTTTGTAATGCGGGTTTTTTTGCCCTGCAACCCTACCATAATATCCCTCTCTCTGTAGTTGTTCTTGCTGACAGTCTGATCACGTCCTGCATTAACATTCTCAGTCATCTGAAAAGCAGTTGCTCTTCTGCTTTCCACGCATCACACTAATGCACAAGCCTCGCTGTCAATGAATGTGCACTTTCCACTAAAATGTCCAATCCTATTTACTGCTGTCTTTCCTATAGATCTAAACAATGTCGACTTTGTCACTTTAGTGACTGGTACTTTTTAAATCTTTGTGACTTAAGCTTCTGCTGTTGGGGTGTCCCCATAAGGAACTGTCATTGAAAGTCATTGAAATTTTTCCTGATTGCATCTTAATACAAAGACGCACAACATCTTTATACAAAAACAAGAAGTGGTGAGAATAACAGCCAATTTCCTTATAAAACTGCACAGAGTTTACCTGAGGCTACTGATGCATTTTAAATGACAAAGGATTTTCACATTAAATCTTGACTGTTCATGGTATACAGGCATGGAAACCAGTGTGGTCTTCTGCAGTTGAATCACATATGCTTCAATTTTTGATGTGTTGTGTCATTTTGAGATGCTTTTCTGTTTGTTAAGAGTGCTTATTTGAGTTACTGTAGCCTCCCTGTCAGCTTGAACCAGTCTGGCCATTCTCCTCTGAGCTCTCTACCCTTCTGTATTAGCTATTTAATCTCTCAGTCTCTGTAGCTGGTTGTGTATGAAAATCCCAGGAAATCAGCATCCCTAAAATACTTTCAGATACTTTCATAAAGTAATCATTGAGATCATTTTTTCCCATATTCTGATGTAAACATCTCAGGTACGTATCAGCGTGATGTTATAAACTGCACATTTGCCACACTGTATATATCTGGTAGTATTTTTAAAGAAAGAAAAAAGAAATGAAGAAAGCACCTATGAGTGTACCTCATACACTGTACGCTAGAACACAATATAATGTGCTTTATAATGATTTATCATTTTTCTACTACACTTGTAAAAAATGTCATTTTCACTGTATTCTGTAGAAAGACTAACACTCTGACTAATCTGAAGGACACAATTTTCTTTATATCTTTCCCTTTTCAGCTTCTTACAAATGCCTAAATCTTACATTTTTAGAGCTGTTTAAAAAATCATTTCCTTTAATTTACTAGAAATATTTTACATTCTAGTGGTACAGAGTATAAAGCCCAGATATTTTAAATAAAGTGACATTTACACCAATGTATAGCACTATATTTCTGACCAGAAACAAATGGGAGAAAAAACACAGTGGATGGGAAACGTGCTAGTAGTCACATGAGCTATAAACATAAAATTAAAATAATTCGTAATTATTACAGTGATACACAATAATGATAACGATAAGGTTATGAGTAACCATGAGCAACATGGGTCACTCACACACACACACACACACACACACACACACACACACACACACACACACACACACACACACACACTTTTAAAGAATGAGAAGTGTTACTGTAATTACATTTAAATGTTCTGAGAAAATGGTGCAATAGCAGGTAATTAAATGGACAATTCAACACTTCAGTGCAAATATCAACTCAATTAGGTTTACAAGATCAGCTTAAAAAAGCCTTTTCACATGTATTACACTGATACTGATGTGCATGCTGAGAATGTAACACTACACTGCTCATCCACCCATGCATCCATCCTTTCATCCATCTGTACATCCATCCATCCATCCATTCACCCATCCATCTGTACATCCATCCATCCATCCGTTCATCCATCCGTACATTCATCTTTACATCCATCCATCCATCTGTTCATCTATCCAACCATCTGTACATCCATCCATCCGTCCATCCATCCTACCATCTGTACATCAATCCATCCGTACATTCATCTTTACATCCGTCCATCCGTCCATCCGTCCGTACATCCGTCCATCCGTCCATCCATCCAACCATCTGTACATTCATCCATCCATCCATCCTTGCTCATATAAACACGTAACAGGAATTGAAGAATACTTATATATTATCCCCATTTCTAAAGCTAATTGTTCTGTTAATTAAACTAATGAGCTATAGCTCACATACTCAGTGTAGGAAGACAGCTGGGTTGTGTTTCTTAGAGTGCTGCACAGTGAAACAAAAAAATGTAGCTATAGATCATTGTATAATTAACAAATCTGCGATAATGAACCTGCATCTCATTCAGGGTGGATTCCAGTCACATATCCATTGTTCATGGGATACGCTCCTAATCCACTGCCACTACCATGACAGGATAAAATGCTTACCGATGATGAACAATCGATTAAACAGATCATTCATTAATTTATAAATTTTAACCACTATCAACATGGTATCAATAAACTATCACATCACATCACATATATTCAGTTAAATAATTCATTGTTAAGTAATAAATCTGTCATAGAACCTAATGTTTAATGAGTATTTGACAAATATATCAATTATATGAGTAATCATGGTTTTATTTACACCATATTAAAATATTAATCGAGATATAGAGTTACTAAGATCTTCTCTAAAAGAAATCACTGAAAATGAATTTTTTATAAGATTTGTCAGAATATAGTGATGAATTATTGAATTGCAACATCCTCAAAATTCAATGTTGCAAAATATCACATTATTAGAGTGGTACTTAAGAATTTGCTGTGGTCTGATCTAGTGCTGATTCTGAATAGAGACATCAGTACTGAACAATTTCCCCCTCATTACACATTATACTTTCACTTTAGAGCCTAAAGTTATTGTGTTATTGCTGGGGAAATTTCCATTTTCATACATTACAGTCATTATGGTTATATATCACGCTTGCATTTGCATACTGGTCCATTTTTTTCTTTTTTGTTCTGTCTTGGTTTGTGCTTTTAAAATTGCGTAGGATAGGACAGGATATACATTTAGAAAGGATTTGGGTGTTAAGTATGCACCACTTGTAAGTTGCTGTAGATGAAAAAACTGCCAAATGAATAAATATAAATGGATAAGCCTGAAGTGTTCAACTTTAGCATATGACTGGAGTCACATTAAACTTTGCCAGGATTCTTTTAAGTCAAGCAATATGTGTGTGCATACTGAGCAAATTATGAAGTTTGCATTCAAATTAATTTATAAATGAAATGAAATGAAATGAAATGAAATGAAATGAAATGAATTTAATTTAATTTAAAAGACCTGAACATTTAAGCAAGCCTTAAACAGTAGTTAATAGAGTTAGTATTAAAGATGAAGGAGGAGTGAATATTTTTGATATATTTAATCATATGCCTTCTGAATTCTGAAACATTTTTTATGAAGGTAAAAGTATAGGCATATCTGAGCATTTTTCTGTGGTCTAGTCAATTTTTGCACCTTGCACTTGATTTATTTAATATAAAAAAAAATGGACTTTAATAGGAGATATCAGCCACTTTTTTGAGGTTACCTTGCTAGACAGGTTCAGAATGCATATTGCCTGTTAACACAACTATAAGGTCAACAAATACAGCGTGCATATATTAATGCATATATTAGTGTATTAGTGCATATATGAGTCATGTATGAACAGTACTAAATAATGGTCATGATTAGAGTTTAACATCTTGTTCTATACATAAATGCAGAAAGGACATTGTTCATATCACACTCTCCAGTGTCACCCAAATGATGATGGGTTCCCTTTTGAGTCCGGTTCCTCTCAAGGTTTCTTCCTCATACCATCTAAGGGAGTTTTTCCTTGCCACAGTTGCCTCAGTCGCCTCAGGCTTGCTCACTACAGATAATTTTGTCTAACATCTAGCACTGCTGGTCTGTTTGTATGTTTGTTGTTTCTTATGTTCTGCTTTGAGGCAATGCTCTTTGTTAAAAGCACTATACAAATAAAATTGAATTGAATTGAATTCCCAGAAGATTAATTTAGGAATGTGTCAAAAACACATCACTGTAATCTTCTGGATCTTTGTTTCAAAATATTTGTTGGAAGATTCACAGTAATGGAAATCTCAAGAAAATTACGTGCTGTGAGAGAAACACTATAAGTGCAAAGCAGGAGCATAAAGAAGGTATACAGTGGCCTGTTCACTGTGTAAATGAGCTAATACAATATTCATCAGTGCATATCGAATCTCGAATAACAGCCATCTGAAGTCTTCTCTAGCTTTTCCATGGAAAGATTTGTGAGCAAATAAATACACTTTAAAAACGGAATGAAGATGTTTCATTTATTTCTACTACTATTCATTCTTCTACTGCACTGACAGACACCTACTTGTCTCCTGCTGGTGGTTTGCAGAGCCTCGTTGTAAGCAGAATGCATAGCCGTGGCAGCTGTGAGGCATTATTAACAATCTGTACATCTCTTGATTTCAGACTCCAGCTAAAAGTAGAGTGGGTCATCATTTGATTTTTATTATTTTGAAACCTAATAATTCCAGCCATCTGATGCCATCTAATACCATTTCAGCTGTTGTTTTATTGCAGAGCAACAATTCTTCAGGTCCAAAGCAAATACACAAAGAGAGAAGGTTTGGACTCATAACCTCAGGCCATAATAAAGAGACACTTCAGATTATCTCAGTCTTGGCTCGCATGGGTCTAATCTACCTTACAACACAAATAATACTGTAATTATTCGTATGATTTTTTACACATGGGTGAATGAATTATTTTTACATTTTAGTTTGTAAGCACTTAAAATCGTACATTTACATTTAGTAACTGAATGCATACTTAGCAGACAGCACAGTGGTTACCCAATCACATTCTTTCATAGAGAACCTGCAGTGTTATCAGGAATCATGCGTTCTTATGAAGTGCCCAATAGCTCTGGACCACACTGACAAAGCATATTATAGATTATATGGTTACACAGCCACATTATAATCTTTAAAAAAAAAGAGCTTTCAAACCACACTAGTCCCACACCACTGAGCACTACAGTGCCAGAGAAAGAGGAGAAATCTGTAATTACAGAAATCTGTCATTTTTGCTAACTCTGGAGCTCTATTTTCACTTAAAATCACGCCTCAAGAAATAATTATGCTTTAACAGATCATTTTCCTCGGGTAGGAGACTTTCTTATTTAGTCAAATTTTGGGATAGACTTTATAGAGTATTTATTTTGGGGAATACTAAATGTGAAGCTGTATTGCATACTATTAATAGCATTTTTTTAGTTTTCTGCATACAAAAAGGCACGTTGCTTGGGATTGTTAAAATGTTTGCAGAATTATAAAAGGAATCTTTTAAGCTGTATTTTTTCTTCATTCTAAATATTCAGGCAATCTAAATGAATTGAATAATGAAGCCAGGATAATGAATCGAATCATATCATGACCAGAGTTTACCATTACACCCCTAGGATGCAGTTTCTTTATTCAGGTACTTCCAGTCATCGTGGTCAGTATTCATGGCAGTATTCAGAATGTAAGAGGCTTGGGTAATGCAGTTCATTTCTAGGTTATGCTTGATGTTGTAATAATCAAGCACGTATTAATGCTTGATTATTCATGTACTGTTAGTGTAAAGTGCTACCATATAATGAATTAGACTCACACATCTTCGCTCAGAAAGAGGGAAAAGCTCTGCTTGATTTTTCTGAGTGCATTCATTTAATCGCACATCCTTACTCATGGCAGACTTTGATTGTTTTCTGCTTCACAAGCTGAATGATGTAAGATTGAGGAGGTGTGGAGACATCAGTTAGACTACTGGGACTCCTCAGTCAGGTATTTAATTAAAGAGACTGGGCTTGTGAAATCCATTTAGAGGTACACATTTAAAGGTGCAAAACAAACCATTATGTGATTTCCAATGTTAAATGAAATCCTTATAGGTTGTAATTACAGATCAATTTATTTTTTTAAGTATAAAATCTTTAATACTGTACTACCCACCTGGGTTTTACCTTCACCCTTGATGTTCTGTAGAAATCGTGTGTGTGTGTGCGTGTGTGCGTGTGTGTGTGTGTCACACAAAAGAGATGACACTGAAAGAGTTTAATAATTTATTCAGGAATGTTGTGAAATTGTGGGTAACTTCAAGACAATCCAAGCAACTGAAACAGATTCATAGTATTGTGAATATGAGATTAATGATTTGTTCTCAAAGTTGCAAGAAGTCATATGGAAATATTATCTGTGAGAATGAGCTAATCTACAGATTTATATTCACCATAGTACATACTGTAGGCTATCACATTCACAGAGACGTCTGGCAGATACATGGCATTATCCAAGACTAATAATAAACAAAACTTTCCACAGAAAAATGGTATTGAACAAAGAAAAACATATAATCATTGACACAGTGGGTTTAGAATGTATTTTTTCTTTTTGTGTTATAAATTTAATATAAAATTGATTAATCACCATTGTTGGAAACCAGTCTACATGTATAACGATGAAGCAAATTTATTTAACATCTAACAATGGCATGTCTCTTTTAGATAATTATTCAGACCCTTTATTCAGTACTTGCTAGATGTACCATTGGCAGCAGTTTGGGTCTTTTTGAGTAAGACTCAGTGCAGATGGATTTCAATCTCAACTTCTCCCATTCTTGCTGGCAGATCCTTTCAAGCTCGTTCAGACTGGATGGGGAGCATCTGTGAGCTGCATTTTCAGGTCTCATCACAGATGTCCTATGGACTTCAAGTCTAATCGTTTTCTTTGGACCGCTCAATTACATTCAGAGATTTGTCCTGAAGCCTCCCTGGCACTTGCTTTGCTTTGGGTTGTTGTGCTGAATAGTGAACCTTCACACTGGTTATCAGTCTGGAGCAGACTCTCACAGACCTCTCTGAATTTAGCTGCATTCCTCCTTCCTTCAGTTCTGACCACTCTGTATGCCATCACCATGCTTCACGGTAGGGATTTTATTAGACAGTTTCTAAGCAGTACCAATGATGCTTTACTGCCTTCTTTACTTATGATCATCATGCAGCTCTGCTCCACCCTGTTGTTGTTCTTTCAGCTGTGCCCGCTTCAGTGTAACCACAGGGGCTCACCTGATCTACATATCTGATTTGGCACAAGTATTTAAGCCGGATGCCCTTCCTGGCGCAATCCTCCCATTTTATCAAGGCATGAGACTGGCGCTGTGAGTTGACTCCTCAGTGGCTGGGTTAGCTCCCTGCCAGGGAATCGAACCTGGGTTGCAGCAATGAGAGCATGGGAGCATCTGCTCCACCCCGTACATTCTGTGTTATCTTTATATAATTGTACAGTATATTAATAGCATATCCTAATTTATCTTTACAAATACAGCAGGTAGATAACCAAAGCAATCAAACTATTACACCACGCCTTTGTTGATTATTTTCCTATACAAGCATACTTTTATTCTATATTCAGGATGATTTTTTGATATTCTCTAGCTTGATGTTGTATTGAGAGGAGCTCAATACAACACCAAGGATGTTAGATTTCCACACACTTTTTTTAAAACATTAAAAGTTGTGAGAAAGCTAAAAAAAAATGTGTTATGTGTTAAATGTGTTAAAAGAGTGGGGATATCCTTCTTGTTTTCACATCTACCCATGAATATCTGGCTTCTAAATGATGGTGATGTTTTGCTATTTGGTGGCAGTAATGTTGTATAATCACCCTTAAAACACAGTGCATGTCACAGCAGTAGCACACACACACTAACCGAGCTGCTAATGGACCAGCTGCAGCTATGGCATAAAAACAAACCATTTCCCTAAACGTTACTAGAAACTTTCCTGTGCATGCATGCTTCTTTTAATGTAGTGAATCAGTGATATCACTTTGTGTTGAAGAATAACCCATAATGATATACAAGGTCTTGCATAGTATGGGGAATGCAAGCCAGCAATTATTGCGAGGGTGTCTTCTATTGAAAAAAGACATATCATGTATTTTTAGTACATGGTTTCATTGCCATTTATATGCACACTAAGCAGCTTTGCTGAAACGTATAAATTCCAGATATAAAATTATCCTTGTAGACATGTAGTAATACAAAAATGAATTTGTATTAAATAAAATAAACGTTACCATGTTTTTAACTTCAATATTTCATATTTTATTATATTATATAACATAACAAATAATTTATTTAACAGCTTATTTATTATATAACTTTCCATTCAAAGCAACAGCAAATACAGCAGCAGCTGCAAAATATGTTGCATGCACAATACTGACCATAAAGTTGAATTAAATTGAATTATATAAGCTAATTGTCATTGACTCAATTTTGAGTCTGCTTAATCTGTGTGCTTACAGGAGTCTGGTAGTACTTTTTTTTTTTTTTTGAGAACAGAACTAACGGAGCTACTTAAAAAGAAACCACAATATGAAGACAATAAAGGTAAAATCTGTGATTTTTAGACTAGATGAAGCCAGTAGGTATGAAATTCTAACAAATACAAACCATCAGTTTAGTGCTTCCTCTAAAGCTAAGCCTACAGTAAATGAGCTCCAACACCTGAATGGTAGCGAAACAGCAAATCAACTGATCCACATATTTGATTTTAGCATAGGTTTTACCCCTGATGCCCTTCCTGACACATCCCTCCCATTTTATACAGGCACTGAGAGTTAACCCCTCAGTCACTGGGTTGTTTCCCTGCCTGGAAATCGAACCCAAGCTGCTGCAGGGATTAAAGATGCAATAGTCATTTTTTAAATGTTGTACCAGGACAAATACCCAGAACTTGAGGAGAACAAGATAAGCAATAATTGATAAGCCACTTGCCTCATCACAAGTGTAGTATATTTTTTGAGAAAACCCATTAACAACAATCAAAATGAAACCAGAATAAACACTGGCAGCAATTTTCTAAGATGGAGTAAATTATTACTGGTTGAAACCAGAAAATGTAAATGAGCACTGTAGCTCTTTTTCCTTCTGATCCAAATGTAAAGAAAACTTTTCCAAGAACTTGCTGATCCTGCCTTCAAAAGTTGGACTGAAGTTTTAGATTCGGTGGAGACACTGGTCACGCTTCTTCCATTAATTAGGTGAAACATAAAGCCAGATTTCCCATTGGGGGATCAATAAAGTACATCTATCTATATTTCCCAAGTGAATTAAAGTCTACCCTCGCCTTCGCTCATTTAGACAACCAGGCCTTCATACAATGCAATTAATTGCTACTGCTCTTCCCCGGCTCACATGTTTATATGCTTAGCACTCCAATCATTAAGAGCAGGGAACAGACGTAGTAATGACTGAGCTCTTTAATATCACTGACAGGAATACAGCACTGCAGAGGGGAAGCTCTGGCTAAATGAGACTGTCAGGGAGGTAAAATGTGTGCTGAATATCACTGCAGCAAATGGGAATCTTACCTAAATGTTCTTTTTACTGTTTCTATTCAAACTAGTCCCCTATGTAATATATTGAAGTTGCACAGTGTGTCTGTAGCCTCAGAGAAAGTGAACCCTGTTTCTGATGCTAATCAGCCTTTACATCTTATTTTATGTCCCACTGATATATGAAAATTGAGGGCTGGAAGGAAACATATGCAGAACTTGCAACCTCGTTTATATTCCTGAATTATCTGAGACCATAAAAGACAATTACAAGCTTTGCTACTTCAGCAGGTCTGATGTGCATGGTTATATCCATCTAAGAGATAGTGCGCTCTGGACTGTACTACCATCTTCTATTTCCTTTCAGTGGAAAAGAACAAAAGACACTGCTCCTTTTAAGATGAGTAGGTGAGCTTCATTTAAGCCATTATAATCCTATTCTCATTTTAGCAGCCACTCAACAAATCAATCTACGAGACTCATGGATTGCGCTTGCCTAGAGTTTACTGTTTACTCCAAAGATGACATTGAGGAAAATGATTCTATTCTGTTAATTTAATTTCCCCTAAATTGCATTAATGAGCCAGGGACATAATTGAAATAATAATATGTCTTCAAATGAGTAATATGTCCTCAAAACTGTACCTTTTTAAAACCGTTACTCACTCTCTATCTCTCTCAGTGAAAGTTGTTAATGTTAATATAAATGTGTCATTCTTTCTAATGGCAAATTAAATAAATAATTAGATTCATGAGAGGTACTTAAATTATGTGCTGTGCAAATAAACAAGCTTTGTCACTAGAAGCATTAGAAGAATGAATGCAGAAATGGGTATGAAACAGGCATCACATCAGGGTGGAAATCAGATTCGCTTTCAAGCAGCACGCCCCCGGATCCAAAGCAAACTCGATGAACTGAAACTGCTACGTTTAATGGATGAACGCAATGGGCTCATCACACTGAAGCTCATCAGAGAGACTGCTGGTGTCTGTAGACAGCTCACATGCTTCACTGGACTTGTTTACAGTCTTTTTGAATGATGAGGCAGCAAAAACATGCCTCACAGAATCTGCAGTGGGTTTTTTATCCCCAGGCATCCTTGACTGAAAAGGAAAATCAAATCAAAAATCCATTCAAAGTTACAAAATGCATGTGGCCAAAATCCTGGTCGATCTCGATTTGAAGGTCAAATGTGTTGTGAATAACTATCATTTTAAAATATTATAGTACAGCATACCAGTTGTTAACAGGTAGCTACATGTAGCACGAATTCTGAACAATTTTGCCTGCAGCAAAACCACATGGTCTGCATTCTGCTGGCGGCTAAGCAAAATAAATAAACCAATATGCATATACAGATGTTTACCTAAGCTTCTGTAACGGAGGCCAGCGATGCTAGGGGCTGCAGTCTTTAGCCTCCTTGTTAGTGTGCCCGCCTCCCACGCCAGAGACCCGGGTTTGAGACCCGCTCGTCGCGGTTGCGAGTAGGACCTGAGGGGGTTACACTAGGATGTCAAATTATTGCACATGGACTGATCATGTATTATAGCAAGCATATCAACCTGTTGTACCTGTAAAACAAAAATAAATGGATGGTGTAGTGGGAAGTGTTGCTACCTCACAGCTGCAAACTTGCTGGTTTGATCCTGATCTAGGCTTACTATTTGTGTGGAGTAATTTGTGTGCATGCTCTCCCCATGTATGCATGGGTTTCCTCTGGGTGCTCTGGTTACTTCCTAACCCAGAAAAATATCTTATTGCACTAAATTGCCCGTAAGTGTAAATTAATATGTAGCTGTCTGGTCATAGTGCCCTGTGATGGACTGACTTCCCTATACAGTTTGTATTCCTGTTTTATGCCAGTATAATCAGGAAAGACTCAAAATCCACCACAACCCTGAGCATCATAAAGCAAGAACTGAAATGCATGAATGCTGGCTGGATTGTTGAGTTACATTTTGTTGCTCTGCAATAACAATGAATGAACTCTGGTTCCTCTCATGAATGATCTTATTGAATAGTTTTGTCAAAGCAGAAAAGTCCAGACATGACATCTGGCATTGCAGCAAGAACATAAACCCTAAACCTCTCAAGTTTAATCCACTATTAAGCCTCTCCTTAAGAAACCTAAACTAGACCCTAATAAATGATCAAATTACAGACTGATTTCAAACCTTACGTTTATATCTAAAATATTAGAAAAGGTTGTGTCTGCTCAATTATGCTCCTTCTTATGAGAAAACAATATCCTTGAAGAATTTTAGTCAGGTTTCAGGCCCCATCATAGTACAGAAACTGCACTAGTTAAAATCACAAATGACTTGTTTTTAGTTTCGGACCAAGCCTGCATCTCAAGATTAGTCTTACTTGAGCTTAGTGTGGAATTCAACACTATAGATCATAACATTCTCGTAGACCGCTTACAAAATCGCATAGGTATTCAGGGACAGGCATTAAAATGGTTTAGATCCTACCTGTCTGATCGATACCATTTTGTAGATTTAAATGGAGAACTGTCCAGTGTAATGCCAGTGAAATACGGGGTCCCACAAGGATCAGTTTTAGAACCTCTGCTGTTCTCAATATACATGATTCCCTTGGGTAACATCAATAGAAGGCATGGGATCAGTTTCCACTGTTATGCTGACGATACCCAGTTATATATCTCATCAAAACCAGATGAAATATCTAAATTGTCTAGATTAACTGAGTGTGTTAAAAATATCAAAGATTGGATAACTGATCATTTTCTATTACTAAATCCTGATAAGACAGAGATATTACTGATTGGTCCAAAACCCAGTACGCAAAAGCTCTCACAATTCAACTTGCATTTAGAAGGATACTATTACTACTATCTCAACAGTGAAAGACCTGGGCGTAATATTAGACAGCGGTTTGTCCTTTGAAAATCATATTTCCAATATTACAAAAACAGCTTTCTTCCACCTTAGAAATATCGCCAAGCTTAGGAACTTTTTTTCTGTATCTGATGCAGAAAAGCTAGTTCATGCATTCATGACCTCCAGACTGGACTATTGTAATGCATTACTAGGTCGTTGTCCTGTATCTTCAATAAACAAGCTACAGTCCAGAATGCAGCCACCAGAGTTCTTACCAGGTCAAGAAAATATGAACATATAACCTCAATATTATCATCCCTGCATTGGCTACCTTTTAAGCTAAGGCTCTAAATGGTTTAGCTCCCACATATCTAGCCAGTTTTCTAACACGATACAATCCATCACGCTCCTTAAGATCACAAAACTCCAGACTTCTGGTAGTTCCCAGAATATCAAAGTCTACAAAAGGGGGTAGAGTGTTTTTGTATTTAGATCCTAAACTTTTGAATAGCCTTCCTAACAGTGGTCAGGGCTCAGACACAGTCTCCCAACTTAAACGTAGATTAAAGACATATCTCTTAAACCAGGCATACACATAATACATCCCATAAACTTGTACTCCAGTACATATGATTAAATGCACATTATCATCTAGTGCTTGCTAATATTATGAACAGCTGCTATGCTAATTCCTTTTCACTTGTTTCCCTTTTTCTACCCATCCTGAGGCATCTAGAGATTGTGCCAGCTCCAGTAGACCTTCAGTGAGAAGAGGCCAACCCTGCGAGAATCCTGAGGCATCCAGAGATGGACCGGCTCCAGCTGGTTTCTGCTTCATGAGGATTTGGGTATTGAAAGCAACGATGCCAACCCTATGTGGACTTTGAGGACAACAACAACCTCCTAATTAATACATTCCATAACATTCTATATATGCTGTATCTGCATCAAACATCTGACTGTACAAGACTGCAGAAAGGACATTGTTCATAATCACACTGTTCAGTGTTTATAATAATTTATAATCACACTCTCCGGTGTCACCCAAATGAGGATGGGTTCCTTTTTGAGTCTGGTTCCTCTCAAGGTTTCTTGCCACAGTCACCTCAGGCTTGCCCACTAGGAATGATTTTTGTCTAACATATAGGACTTTTTTGGTTCTTATGTTCTGCAAAGTCACACCTCCAGGGTTGGGGGTTCGATTCCCGCCTCCGCCATGTGTGTGTGGAGTTCGCATGTTCTCCCCGTGCCTCGGGAGTTTCCTCCGGGTACTCCGGTTTCCTCCCCCAATCCAAAGACATGCATGGTAGGTTGATTGGCATCTCTAAATTGTCTGTAGTGTGTGATTGTGTGAGTGAATGAGAGTGTGTGTGTGTACCCTGCGATGGGTTGGCACTCCGTCCAGGGTGTATCCTGCCTTGATGCCCAATGACGCCTGAGATAGGCACAGGGTCCCCGTGACCCGAGAATAGTTCGGATAGGCGGTAGACAATGAATGAATGAATGTTCTGCAAAGCTGCTTTGAGACAATATCCATTATTAAAATTGAATTTAATTGAAAAGAAACATGTATCTGTAATTCATTCATTCATTCATTCATTCATTGTCTACCGCTTATCTGATCTACTCTCGAGTCACGGGGAGCCTATGCCTATCTCAAGCAGGAGCATCAAGGCAGGATACACCCTGGACGGAGTGCCAACCCATCGCAGGGCACACACACACACACACACACACACACACACACACACACACACACACAATCATTCACTCACGCAATCACACACTACGGACAATTTAGAGATGCCAATCAACCTACAATGCATGTCTTTGGAGCGGGGGAGGAAACAGGGTACCCGCAGGAAACCCCCGAGGCACCGAGAGAACATGCAAACTCCACACATCTGTAATTCAATACATATGGAATATTTGGCCGCTATGTATATTTATTATAGCTTATATATTCTTTGTTGGAATCAAGTGTATCCTCTTTTAGAGCCATTTATAGAGAGGACTCGCTCTTAAAGCTTAAAACTTAGTGCGTTCAAAAGGTTTTAAAACAGAGAACGCTTTACTCCGACAGTCCACATCAAAACGGAACACTTTTTTTGTTCCTGCTTGCCACCCGGACACAATTTGAAGAAGCTACTTCCGCTTTACATTGCCTCCATCTGCTTTCTAACGTAACAATATTTGGTACTTTCAGACGAAGCTCCAAATACTTTTGGGATAAAAAAAAAAGCTTAAAATAAGGTACTGTGCTCATAATAGATATTTTAATATTCAGCAATAAATAATGTTGCGAATAATGTGTAGCTAGCTAACTAATTAGCAACCGAAGAAACAACAGACAACTTTAGTTCAAGCTAATAACTAGCTTATTGTGTGTAACCTAATGTGTTACTAGGCAGCTTATCATGTGTAACATAATCATATTTTGTCTTAGTTTTATTTATTTCTCATAACTTAATGGCTTCAAATGTTTGAATAAGTTAGCGAGCCGTGTATCCTAACTGTAGTGATGGATTAACTCAGAATTAACGTAAAGCCTATTTAAGCGTTTCTGTTTCTAATGTGCGCTTTGTACTATCCAAATACACGTCCATGTCACTGCCGTGCTGAGAGGTTACACATTTGAGCTTTTTTAATAAATAAATAAATTTAGTTTCTGGTTATTGATAGTCTTATGGTAGTTCGTTTACAGTAATGTATAGTGAAATTGTGCAACAGATGGAATGTAGTTAGTAATGGTGTAGTAATGGTAATGGAGTAATGGAGTAATGGAGGCTGTGGGTGGTGAAACTAGTCAATATCCAAAATCATTGATGGTCGTAGTCATCATTCATTCATTCCACTGGGTCCCTAGTTATAGATGTAGACAAACTCTCTCTGTCTTAACTCACCTCATTTTCCCCAACACAACAACTCAATCAGTACAAACAGAGCCGCAGTAGGATCGCCATTGAAGTGTCTCACCATTGGGAATGAGAAATCCTTCATTCTGTTGGGATGAAGGTCTTCAAAAATGATCAGCTAGTCTCATCTTGGTTTTTGGAGTCTACTGATTGTTGATCTCATGCAGGAAAGATTATAAACAGCTCATGTGGTGAGGCATGGGGAGTGATGAGAACTGAAACCTTGTCCTTTGAAGGCCAATCATTTTAGTGGACGATTGATAACTTGCAACATATTAACTTATATTGAATGGAAACAGTGCTATAGATACCATGAGACAGATTTGATCTTTTTGTCCCATCTGTAAAAGATGCATGGAGGTTGCTTAACAGGAAAGCAGTCTCAGGATAATCCTGGAGAGTTTTTGAAGTTTTTACAAAGGTGGAAGAACACAATTGTATATGATGTCTGTGCATACCGATTTACCGATTTTTCCTTTTTCCAACACACCAACTTTGAGAACTGACTGCTCAGGTACTGCTTAATATATGACACCCCTTTGACAGGTGCTATTGTTTAGTGCCTAAATCAAGCTACTTGAAGACATGGTTTGTCTAGTTGTCTAGTGTGAACAAACTTGAGTCTCCTGCACAAAGTCTGGACCTCAACCCCACTGAACACCTTGGGGATGAAGTGGATCACATGTTGTAGTTGTTACAAGTAAACAAGAGAGATATGTTTTCCCAAATGCAGAACACCATTTAGTGTCGGTCATTAGAACAAGAAGTGTAACATCTTGAACACAATTCATCAGCTTGTTGCCTTGCTCATGTTAACACAAGCAAATTTATAGATTGTGGAAACAGGCAATTAAAAGTTTACATTATTTTATTTTATACTAATCTGCTGTTTGTTTGGATAGTAATTTTATTTAACTTGGCCGCAACTGGTTTGTGAGAGACGTGCTGTACTCATTTGGTGCACTCAGTTATAATTGTTGGAATAATTTATTGCTTCTGAAAAGACTTTGTCAAGCTCCAGAAGGTCAAATTGTTGTGCATTTGGTTCATTTCACACAAAGCTGCTGTGTGTCTGATTACTCAGCGATGGGTCATTACCTTAATTTTGCTGCTTCACAGATAATTTTTCCATTTAGATTTTGCAGAGTTTAAATGCCCTTGGAAAATATATTTTTTAAAAACCTGCTACTTTTCAAAAAGCTTTCAGGCAATATAAGAAGGAGGCATATAGCTTTCTCATGAGCATTTACTCAATGAAAGGATTTACAGGAATATACTCCATTGACTTCATCCACTTTCTCCTTTGTCCTCCTCAGAGGCTTCACGGCTGATCTGTAAGCGAAGATGACAGACCGTTACAACATCCACAGCCAGCTGGAGCACCTGCAGTCGAAGTACATCGGCACAGGACACGCAGACACCACCAAGTGGGAATGGCTGGTGAACCAGCACAGAGACTCGTACTGCTCCTACATGGGCCACTTCGACCTCCTCAATTACTTCTCCGTTGCTGAGAATGAGAGCAAGGCTCGTGTGCGCTTTAACCTAATGGAGAAGATGTTGCAGCCATGCGGACCTCCTGCTGACAAACCTGAGGATGCTTAGAATGAAAAATCGTTCAGAAAGGACTTTATATTGGTCAAGTGTGAATGAGATTTTTAACTGATTTTTTTTCCAATTGAATTAAGCTAATTTCCATTTTTGGCATTTTGTATTTTTTGTGTAGCTATGTCTAAAGAAAATAAAAAAAGGGAGAATATCCATGCTTTTTCCCAACACATATTCAGTTTAAATTGATTTTATTCATTGCTGTTAAACATGAGGATTTTTCGTTAACCTCACAGGTGCAACATGCAAGACAGACAACGAACAACAAGGTGAGAAAATGTCCATAGAGGAGAATGCTAACATTGTTGTAAAAACGCAATGTACAGAAAGGATTTGTAGACAGTCTACATGAAAATTAGCTCAGATTCAGCTTTTTTCTTAAAGGCAATGGCCAGATCTGCAAATAGTGATAATTATGACAGAAATTAAGAAAATTAAGTATGTTGAATTATTTATTATAGAAATAAGCTGCAAGACTATAGACAAAAGTAGCAATTTTAGATAGTAAGATTTCAGCTGTGCATTGTGTGTGTGTGTGTGTTTGGGGTGGAATGCACTTCTCTAGGATGTCCAAACAGCTGAGACACTGTCTGTAGACAAGCGACATCTAAAGACCCACTTGTTTGTGCATTTCTTGCTGTATTTCTTCCCAACAGAGGTTTTAGATAATCTTAGTCCATGTTCTAGTGAGCCAGTATCATCATATTCATTTAGAGACTTCGAGTCGCTCTGGATAAGAGTGTCTGCCAAATGCTGTAAATGAAAGTTTTGTCTCAGTTGTTCAAAACAGTGCTCATCCCTCCATCCATCCATATTTCTGTCACACTTCCCTTTCACTTGGGTCTCAGGGAAGAGAGTATTCAATCAATTCAGTTTTATTATATTTTGTCTATGTAGCACTTTTTTAACAATGGATATTCATTCATTCACTGGGTGACTGATTGATTTTCACTAAGTGCTTTCTCCTGGTCTGGGGGGTGATGTTATCACAGGAATGAGAAGAGAAGAACTGAGGGCAAGAAGCCTATTATCACCCCATATACATTACAGCACAGTGGAATTGTTTTCTTCGTGTATCCCAGCTGAAGAAGTTTTCAGGTTCAGAGCACAGGGGCAACTTTGATATAGCGCCCCTGGAGCAGGGAGGGTTAAGGGCCTTGCTCAAATGCCCAACAGTGGAGCTTGGTGGTGCTGGGGCTTGAACCTTGATCAACAACTCAGAGCTTTAACCACCTGCACCAATACTGAATACTGTGCACAATATGGGAACACTCCCCAGGTGGGATACCAGTCCATCACACCACAGTAGAATGTAATTCCAGTTACCTGCACTGCCTTAAAGGTTATTGCACAATTAGACCCTTGATGATACCTAAATGCCGTCTGGTCCCTCGAAAGCAGTCCAGTCCCTATGAGGATCATTTTACAGGTTTTGACTGTTTCATTACAAATGTTTTTGGCTGAGGAATGTATGAAAGTGTTCTATAAGCAATGTTTTTTGCATAAGTATTTATATATACTCTATTCTCAGGCTGACGTTTCTTTTGTTTCAACTGTTTCACCATTTCTTTTGATATCCTTCGCATCTGGGGGAAAAACTAGCACTACTCAACTAAGGCATGCCAAAGCTTTTTTTCCACATTAAGCTAATGTCTGCTTAATTTAGAAATCTTATTACTAGTACAATTTTATTTTCTATTTTATTTTCTATTCCTACCACTATATTTGTAAAGAAGAAGCATGAAAAATCATCAGTGTGGCCTGACGTGAAGTGGATTATTTTCCTGTAACAGCACACGCTGAAGTGTTTTATTCCTTCCTAGCCATTTATACTGTTTTCCATCAGTTATATTATTTATTAATAGATGACACTTCACCAGCCTCTCTTTTTCTCTCCTTTGAAGCTAATAAGACAAAAGAATGCAACTTGTCATATTAAAAAGAAACCGCAGCCTGACACTGAAGACAATTTTCTTCGTACTGAAAACATGTTAATGATTATTGTTTTACCCCTCCTTGAACCGCCACCTTATTGTGGTAGAGGGGTTTGAGTACCCGAATGAACCTAGGAGCCATGTTGTCAGGGGCCTAGTGCTCCTGGTAGGGTCTCCCAAGGCAAACGGGTTCTAGGTGACGGGTCAGACTAAGAGCGGTTCAAAACCTTTATGGAATTTATATCAAGGACCGTTACGTCGCCCGGACTTGCGTCACCGGGGCCCCACCCTGGAGCCAGGCCTGGGGTTGGGGTACGCAGGTGAGCGCCTGGTGGCCGAGTCTTTGCCTGCGGGACTCGGCTGGGCACAACCCGAAGAAAAGATTTTGTCGGAAAAGATATTGTCGGACGGTGGAAGGAATACTTCAAGGATCTCCTCAATCCCACTGACACGCCTTCATTCATCACCCAAGCTGAGGTCACTGAGGTAGTTCAGCAGCTCCTTGGTGGCAAGGCACCGGGGGTGGATGAGATTCGCCCTGAGTACCTTAAGTCTCTGGATGTTGGTGGGCTGTCTTGGCTGACGCGTCTCTGCAACATAGCGTGGCGGTCAGGGACAGTGCCTCTGGACTGGGCAACCGGGGTGGTGATCCCTCTTTTTAAGAAGGGGGACTGGAGGGTGTGTTCCAACTATAGGGGGATCACACTCCTCAGCCTCCCAGGGAAAGTCTATTCCATAGTACTGGAGAGGAGACTCCGACCGTTAGTTGAACCTCGGATACAGGAGGAGCAATGCGTTTTTCGACCTAGTCGTGGAACACTGGACCAGCTCTATACCCTCCACAGGGTGCTTGATTGTTCGTGGGAGTTTGCCCAACCAGTCCACATGTGTTTTGTGGACTTGGAGAAGGCTTTTAACCGTGTCCCTTGTGGCATTCTGTGGGAGGTGCTCTGGGAGTACGGGGTCCGTGGCCCTCTGTTAAGGGCTGTTCGGTCTCTATATAACCGGAGCAGGAGCTTGGTTCGCATTGCCAGCTGTAAGTTAGATCTGTTCCCAGTGCATGTTGGACTCCAACAGGGCTGTCCTTTGTCACCGGTTCTGTTCATTGTTTTTATGGACAGAATTTCTAGGTGCAGTCAGGGGCTGGAGGGAGTCCGGTTTGTGGACCACAGGATTTCATCGCTGATTTTTGCAGATGATGTTGTCCTGTTGGCTCCTTCAAGCCTGGACTTACAGCATGCACTGGGGCGTTTTGCAGCTGAGTGTGAAGTGGCTGGGATGAGGGTCAGCACCTCCAAATCGGAGGCCATGGTTCTCGACCGGAAAAAGGTGGCTTGCACCCTCCAGGTTGGAGGGGAGGTCCTTCCTCAAGTGGAGGAGTTTAAGTATCTCGAGGTCTTGTCTACGAGTGAGGGAAGGATGGATCATGAGATTGACGGACGGATCGGTGCAGCGGCAGCAGTAATGCGGCCTATGTACCTGTCTGTTGTGGTGAAGAAGGAGCTGAGCCGGAAGGCAAAGCTCTCGATTTACCAATCAATCTACGTTCCTACTCTCACCTATGGTCATGAGCTCTGGGTCATGACCGAAAGGGTAAGATCCCGGATACAAGCGGCCGAAATGAGCTTCCTCCATAGGGTGGCGGGGTACTCCCTTAGAGATAGGGTAAGGAGCTCTGTCACCCGGGAGGAGCTCGGAGTAGAGCCGCTGCTCCTCCACATCGAAAGGGGGCAGGTGAGGTGGCTCGGGCATCTGTTTCGGTTGCCTCCGGGACGTCTCCCTAGGGAGGTGTTCCGGGCATGCCCCACCGGGAAGAGGCCCCGGGGAAGACCCAGGACACGCTGGAGAGACTATGTCTCTCGGCTGCCCTGGGAACGCCTCGGGGTCCCTCCGGAAGAGCTGGAGGAAGTGTCTGGCGAGAGGGAGGTCTGGGCATCCCTGCTTAGACTGCTGCCCCTGCGACCCTACTCCGGATAAGCGGAAGACAATGAATGAATGAAAAAGGATTATTGTTTTACTTTGATAAATAAAAATTAAAAAAATATAAGTGTTATGGTTCTAATGTCAGGGTAGCTGTTACAGAAAATTAATCCACACCTCCTGGCCAGTCAAATTGAAGAAGGGACATTAGCACCAGCATCACTAATAAGAAATATTTTAATATAAAAACATTTTATGATGGTTTTGTGATGGATTTTTCCTGCATCTTGATGTGGAATAACAACAAAAAAAAAAAAGCCATCATATCACCTCCGTGATTAGATTCAAAGTTCAAGATTTTATTTGTAAGGTTTTTTATGCGGTATAAGACTTGCAGTGAAATGAAAACCCAGCCTATGCTTAGACTACATATGAATCACTGAATAATGATAATTAAATAAAGAATAAATAATAAATCGAATATTTGATAGGAATGTGTAAAAAGTAATATTGTAGAAATGTAGGAGTTTTGGTCTGGCTTTTTGCAAAAGTGTGTGTGTGTGTGTGTGTGTGTGTCTGAACTGGGTAAGTCCTCACCAGCTGTCCCCACAGTTTGAGTCGTGGTGGCGATCACACGATTCTGCTGTGTCAGACGTAGCATACTGCCGCAAGCTGATCTGCCTTTTCTTCATTTTCTCACTCCTGCTGAGGAACCCGTTTTGTTTTTGTAGCCTGTGCTAATGTCAGTGAACAAGCATTTTGAGGAGGATTATTACTCTAGCTGTCCTGCATCACTCTGTGAAAGGAAAAATCCAATATCTGTATTGAATATCAATATTAATAATCAATATCAGTGGTGAAGATTGATTTGATTATTAAAATCAAACTTGCATGCCTTTTTTTTTTTTGTTTAAATGTCTGACACTTTGGTCTCTCGTTTTTTTTACATTTTCTAAAAGCTGTCCCAGTGGGAATGCATCTCTACCTTAAGAGTCGAGTCAAGTCAAGAAGCTTTTATTGTCATTTTAACCATATATAGCTGATGCAATACACAGTGACAACGTTTCCCCTGGACCCTGGTGCTACATGAAACAACATATAGCTACATAAAACAACACAGAGCTAAGGACTGAAAGTATGTTGTGCTAACCACATAAAGTGCAAAGTGTGCAACCTAGTGCAAGACAAAAAACAGTACATGACAGATACACAAAACAGTGCTGACCAGTATACATTCTGTATAATATGTTATAAAGTGCAATGTGCAAAATAGGAGACCTAAAAACAAAGAGGTTGATTGAGCTGCTTTTTAGTTCTATAACCCTTCACCAGATTTTTTTCCTCTCTTACCAGGTAGCAAAGCATCAGCTTTTTTATGCTAATACCACTCTCGTCAGCAAAACCATCATGCTCTGATCATCGAGCAGTAAATCAGCGCAAGTGTATCGTATGGCTGCATTGCAATTTTCATCCAATGTTGGATGTCTCCAGTGGATTTTGTGTTTGTGTGCTGCAAACTGGTGAGTGTAAAAAGAAGCTCTTGTTCCTTATTTATTTTTCTAATTTAAACATCATTCAAACACTGCTCTAGTATGGACTTCCTGTGACATCAGAGGCCTATTTCACGAAGCTGGGTTTGGTGAGAATGATTTTGAGTAACTCTGATTTTTCCACAAGGTCTGCCTTTTATGTGCACATGCATGAAGAGCATGATACTGGAAAGTTGTTAACCAGCATCATGAAAACCTATTAACCCAGGTTTGAACTGTTCTGGGTTTGTCAACTCAAAGCATCTTTAATTCACAATACAGAACTTGACTTAAGTGACTAACTTAAAAAAATAACAAATATACTGCATATATTAGAAGTTAGAACCGGGGGGCACGGTGCTTGGTGGTTAGCATGTTTGCCTCACACCTCCAGTGTTGTGTGTTCAATTCCCGCCTCCACCATGTGTGTGTGGAGTTTGCATGTTCTCCTTGTGCCTTGGGGGTTTCCTCTGGGTACTCCGGTTTCCTCCCCCGGTCCAAAGATATGCATTGTAGGTTGATTGGCATCTCTAAATTGTCCGTAGTGTGTGATTGCGTGAGTGAATGAGTGTGTGTGTGTGCCCTGTGATGGGTTGGCACTCCGTCCTGCCTTGATGCCCAATGACGCCTGAGGCACAGGCTCCCCGTGACCCGAGAATAGATTGGATAAGCGGTAGACAATGAATGAATGAAGTTAGAACCAGCATTTTTCACATGCTTTATGATCAGACTGCAGTCAGGGTTAGTGATATGTAAAGTAATGCAGCATAGACAGATGGTTTATGGCACGTTTCTTAATATTCACATTCCTGAGCGCAATAAACAGCACAATCATCTGTGTGTCAGTTTGGCTGGAGTTTCCAAGCTTTACTGCATTATAAAGATGTTTTCATTCAAACTTTCTCTCAAAATAACTGAAGCCATTTGGAGACAGACTGCTGACTCCAGTTTTAACACACCTCAGTGGCAGTAACCTGAATGACAAGCCTATTAGGACATGATGAGGAAGCACGGCTCATTTAGTAAGCCGTAAAAGCCTTTATACCGCATCTTTATAAAGGATCGTTTATTCCACTCATCTGCGTGTTTTTTTTCCCCTCCTTTTTTTCATTTTTTACAGGAAGTTTAGAAATGCTCACGCAGCAAATGGAACTCTTTTGGAATTAATGTACCATGAACATCCTTTCAACATTTCTAATAGAATTTGTCTCATTCCTGAACCAGAAAGTGATTCATATTTAGTTTGTGGTCCATGTTGCCTAATTCTGAAGCCATCTGATGATTACGATATAATTAGATGAGCATTTCATAAACCATAACTCGTATGGCTTTATAACCTGAATGCATTAAGCTGAGTGTTTCCTGCAATCAGATTAGCTACGTACTTCATGTGGGGAAAATGTGCAGATCCACACCTTGTACTTTAACAGCACCTCAAACACTTCAAAAGCTTTCTGCATTAAATCCATTTCTGATTTATGGCCTGCTCTTACTCCTCAGTCTGGTGAAGGTCTTGTGTGCCGGTGACAGGAGTTAGTGGTGTAATGGAGGTAATGGTGCTTAATGTCATGTCAGGTAAATGGAGGTATAATCAGCCACAGTAGAGATGTAACTGAATACGAATGCATTATTTGGAATGTGTTCTAAACGAATACAAATATAGATATTTGATAGATATTATTGTTTTTGTCAGTGGTTTGTTCCATCAGCCCAACCTTAACACTGTCATACCAAGCTCCAAAATTCATAACAGGTAGCTCTTTTATTTCTAAAACCACTTTGTAAAGACATGTACTATGCACCTTGAGTAGCACTCTGCTAGGGTCTCCAACTTATCCAGCATTATTCAAAGAAAATCTTTCCAGAAAATTATACTGCCATTATAATGAAATGCTGCTTAAAGTGCATCCCAGCTTTGTGGTAGATTTTAACAGCTTGTCCAGCGAACTTATATAATAAACCCCAAAACTTTATAATAAGATCTAATTAAATATTATTAGTTGTTATTTGTTGTCAAATAGAGACGTTAGTTCCCAAATTCAGGATAAAGATTGTTTTGAAAGATGACTCGGCTTACTCAGTCACGTTACTTAAAAAAGTTTTCCAGAAAGTTCCAAAGGATGTCTGGTTGACACCAATCACTGAACATGTTTTTCAGTAGCTTGGATTTTTATATGTACAGTTCTGATGCTCACGTGCCCATTGTTGGGACTTCCGGTGGGGCACAGGGGTCAACATGGACACCCTGACTGGCCTGTGGCTATGCAGCCCCATACACAACAAGCCCTGATGCATGTTCTTTAAATTGGATTTATTTAATTAAGAATTTAATTTATGATTTGGGCATCAATCACTTCACTTTTTACATCAATCACTTTTTAAGTGACCCCTTCAGTCAAAATTACAAACTTATTACACATAAATAAATAGAAAAATAGAACTTCTTGCCACAGTCTCTGGAAAATTCAGATTCCGGTTGAATATGTGACTTGTGTTCAGGTAACAGGTTTGAGAGAATGTTGTGGGACTGAAATGTACATTTTTCATATGCTTTAATAGATGATTCATGGAAAAGGATGTTTTATTAATGTGGTGCTGTTTTATTAATGTTAATCTTAAATCCACGCTTAATGTCTGTTACCCTGCTGCTCTATAACAGATGTTTAATTTAAAGGAAAGCTGTGATTTAATTCATCAATTATTTAACGTGTGAAACTATGTTTTTCATCTAACTCCTCTGCACTGCAGTAGTCACATGACCTTAAAACACAGACTTTGGGTTAAAGGTTAATTTTTATTTTTTTATATATAGAATCCTGCCATTTCCTATTACTGTACATATGGAGGTCGTTCTGGTTTTAACTGCAGTGCTGTAACGAAAGTACGCTCCTAGCTATTTCACATGTTTAATTACTTACTTTCCCTGACCCTGAAAGTAAAACCTTATGTTCCTCCTTCTGTGACTAATTAAGAAGAAAGTGAAAGGAAGGACAGACGGGAGACGGCTTCCCTGACAGTTTGTTCACAAAGTCAAGATGTATTTCAAGCCCAATTAGATATTAGATAGGTGCTTATCTAATCTTTCATCTGGATTAGGTTTTAATGTAAAGAGAGGTCAAACATCAACACTGATTAAAAGCCTGCTATAATTACACAATGGTGTTGTTTAAGCATGTTAGAGGGGATTAAACTGGTCTCTCTTGGTGCTATTTCATAAGCTAATGTCATGTAAATACTCAATGGTTAAGGTGTCAGGCTACTGCTTGCATGGTTCTGAGCTCAAACGCCAGGTCCACCTAATTGCCACTGCTGGGTCCCTTAACACTCAATTGTTCAGCTGTATAAAATGAGTTAAATTGTAAATTGCTCTGGATCGGGGAGTCTGCCAAATGCCAGAAATGTAAAATGCATAGGATCACCGCAAAATAGCTTCACTGTGCCAAGCTCAGATATCTGGATCTTTATTAGATGGATGAACACCACAGTTCCAAAATATATTCCTTCACTTGATATTTTGATGACGCTAACTAACGCACTATGACAGACACATGACTCCAAAATCTCCCACAGGTGTTCAAATGGGTTGAGATCTGGTGACTGTGAAGACTGTGGCATATCATTCACATCATTTTCTTCCTCATCAAACCCATTCAGAGCCCCTGTGGGTAGTCACATAACAGAGGTACCAATTTTTTTCTTTAATTTGTCATTCATCTGCATATCAGGGATGTGCTAACGGGTGTAATGATAACATTCCCAACAGTCTTACATAATTACAGAGTAATCCATCTCCTCATTTGCATTATGTGAAGATCAATTTAATTAAAAAGTTGAAAATGTTAGCTAGCAAATGAAGAGATTTACAGACCATTAAACTGTCACTGCATAGCACTGTTGAACTTTTAATGGAAACCTAATTTTCTAATTGAGGAGGATTTGTTTAATATCTAGAATGGAAGATGATTAATCCTGCGCCGCATTAATGTCAGCTTGTATGAACAGAAAATGTCAAAGTAAAATCTAATAAACAAGTGTGCTGCAAGAAACGTGCACATAAGGACGTTTTATGTAACGTAATGCTGAATTCTCGAATAAGGTGTTGAATAATTTTCTATAACCGTAGCTAACAGTATTTCCAGTAAACAGCTGACAGTAAATCATGCAGTTATTTAACCAAGAAATACATCTAATCTTTGATATGGTCTGTTAGGAGATATTTATGTAATATGTATCGAAGGAGTCTTCATTGTTAGCAGTTTGTAATAGTTAGGAAGATGTCCATGTCGTTTTGGTTCCTTGGTAACATCACAAGATGTTTTGTGCCTAAGTAACTTTAAGAGAAAGAAAAAAGATAATGACTGTTTCTAGTTGTTTTAGTGATAACAGGAACTAACTAACCGTTTCTGGAATACTGGTAAAGAGCATGATGTGTTCTTCATTTATAAATTAAAAATTATAAAGTGATGCAATTTGTTATAGTGTGAGAGGAATAAAACCCTTAACCCTAACCCTAGGGCCATGCTGTTATACCTTTCGAATCATATTACAAGGTTAATTATTAGTGCAACATACACCGATCAGCCATAACATTAAGAGCACTTACAGGTAAAGTGAATAACACTGAGCGAAGGCTGACCCATGTGATCCAATCCAACAGACGAGCTAGTGTTGCTCAAATTGATGAAGAAGTTAATGCTGGTTCTGATAGAAAGGTGTCAGAATACACAGTGCATCACAGTTTGTTGCATATGGGGCTGCATAGCCACAGACCAGTCAGGGTGCCCATGCTGACCCCTGTGCACCGCTGAAAGCACCAACAATTTTCATTTTATTTCATTTTAATTTTTATTTTACATCATGTGGATGGCTGGTTGCGGGTGCGTCACTTGCCTGGGAAACACATGGCACCAGGATGCACTATGGGAAAAAGGCAAGCTGGCGAAGGCAGGGTCATGCTTTGGGCATTGTTCTACAGGGAAACCTTGGGTCCTGCCATCCATGTGGATGGTACTTTGACACGTACCATCTACCTAAGCATTGTTGCAGACCATGTACACCCTTTCCTGGAAACAGTATTCCCTGATGGCTGTGGCCTCTTTCAGCAGGTTCAGGAATGGTTTGATGAGCACAACAACCAGTTTGAGGTGTTGACTTGGCCTCCAAATTCCCCAGATCTCAATCCAATCCACAATGGGATGTGCTGGACAAACCTGTCCGATCCATGGAGGCCCCACTTCTCAACTTACCATACTTAAATGATCTGCTGCTAACATCTTGGTGCCAGATCCCACAGCACACCTTCAGGGATCCAGTGGAGTCCATTTCTTGACGGGTCAGGTCTGTTTTGGCAGCAAAAGGGGGACCGACACAATATTAGACAGGTGGTCATAATGTTATAGCTGATAGGTGTAGTAGCATGCTTTGTTATAATAAATACTTAACTGGTTTATGTTCTTGATTGAACAATATGACAAAAATGATGCAAATAACGGGTACAACAGCTTGACTTCATTCATTTATTGTCTAACGCTTATCCGAACTATTCTCGGGTCACGGGGAGCCTGTGCGTCATTGGGCATCAAGGCAGGATACACCCTGGACAGAGCGCCAACTCATCGCAGGGCACACATACACACTCTCATTCACTCACGCAATCACACACTACGGACAATTTAGAGATGCCAATCAACCTACAATGTGTGTCTTTGGACCAGGGGAGGAAACCGGAGTACCTGGAGGAAAACCCCAAGGCACGGGGAAAACATGCAAACTCCACACACACGGTGGAGGCGGGAATCGAACCCCCAACCCTAGAGGTGTGAGGCAAATGTGCTAACCACTAAGCCACACTAATACCATTCCAGTTAATGGTTTCTTTGAATAAACGCATGTACCAAACAAATCAAAAGGTTATGTAGGTATTCCATTTTAACTACAAATATAGATCTACTATGTACTATACAAAGGAAAACCTTGGCTCTGCTATGCTGTTGGGGTTTTGTCTTGTCCTCATACAGGTCACTACAAATCAACACAAAATTCGTCTGACCGATCACCTTTATCCCATGATGAATTGTTTCTATCCTAGGGAGGTGTAGCCTCTTTCAGGATGACTCCACCCCCACATACATTCTTTGAAACCATTTTTTCTTAATTAAAAATGATGAAAATTATTTAAATCATATGCTATGTCCTTCACACTCTCTAGCTCTTTAGTCAGTTATGCATCTATGGACGATTTTGGGGTGATGCTGTCTAGCACCATCATCACTACAGGAACTGAGGGAATATCTTTTAGAGGAACTCTCAATGCCCTTATGCCATACGCATGTAGAAATTAGGGTTTATCAGAAGATCTTGGGAAAGTTTCGGGTTTTCTGAAGCTTTCTGTTTAGGATATAAGATAACTCCTTTATCCGTTCCTCACAAGGGACAAACAGAAAGATTTGTACACATAGTATATGCAAACTTTTTAAAGTGTAAATAAACTTACTTAAAACTCTAAAATATCCCAAGAAAGTCAGGATAGTGGTGCTGCTGCCTCACATACAGTATTTCCACCAGGGTCTCTGCTTCAATCCTGAGCTTAGGTTAATGTGTTATACATGTTCTCCTAGTGTCTGCATGGGTTTCTGTATTTTTTTACCCCACCTCCCAAAAACGTAGTTTTTCAGTAAAAATGTTTTCCAGTTGAGATTGAATGTGTGAATGTTGGTCTGATATCCCATCTAGGTTGTATCCTGCCTCAGGTCCAATGTTCCTGGGAGTCTAGGTCCACCGTGACCCTGACCACGATAAAATGGCTACTAAAGAAGAATAAATCAAATAATATCCAGAGTAGGTGACATTTTCCCACTTCCTCACAACCTTTTTGGGATTATACCTGGTTCCTGTTTTTATTGAACAGTTTTTTTTTCTTATTGGTGATACTAGTGCTCAGTCCTCAGTGCTACTCAACCTGTCATGTGAAATATCACCACGTCTGAGCTCACAGTCCATCTCAGGACAGTAATGATCTCAGATCGTATGTGTGTGTAAACAGCACTAGAGCGAAAGCTGACCTGAACCCTGCCTTTCAAGGCAAACACACCAAAACCCCAGCTGGAAAGCAGAGCATTAAACAAAATTAATGCTGAGCACTTGTGCCTTTGTTGGCCTGCTTCACGGCTTTATAGCAGACTTCCCATTGGAGAGCAGCCAGACGGACATCCTGGTGCGTCGCTTTCCTCTCCAGTGCCCAAGCAGCTTTCACAAGCTCAATGCAGTGCGGTGTTTGGATTGCTAGCACTTTATCACCAGTAAACCAAGAACTGGAGGAGGAGAAGGAGGAGGTGAGGGTAATGGTGGAATCATACAGTAGGCCATCTGCCAGTTCCAAACACTCAAGGTAAACCTATAAATAGCTGAACTTTAAAAATGATGAGAGGCTTGGATGTGCTGAGGCGTGTTCCACATGGAGTATACCAAGTTTTTTGATGGCCTAATAAACCTAAAATTGAACTTCTTACACATAATAAATAATGTAAAGTAGCTATAAAATCAAATATAGGAGTTTATTATGATTCATTTAAATCTTACCAATTTCTATTTGTCTAAAAAACAATTTTGTTATTCACTGAAGAGAGCCAGTTTTTTGCGTTCTTCAGTAAAAAAAAAAAAAAAAAAAAAAAACATTTTGGGAAATACTGCGTAATTACATTGGTTCTTTTTCTGATCACGTTCCAATTAGCAGTGGCAGATTTTCAATAGGCATGGGTGAGGCAGAGACCCACAATTCATATCAGCTGTTCGTCATATGTTAATCAACAGAAACTCATTCACAACTCCAAAACATTTTAAATTCCACCAAAAATACTAATGGCATCTTTTGTCATCTTTTGAAATCTTTTGCAAGATCTGGAGAAGAAAACGGGTTTATGGAGTAGATATCTGTACATCAGAAATGCATATTGCTACTGCTTATTAGGTACATAGCCCACAAAACCTGAGGGCTGAGCATCTTATTCTGGATAAATTGCTACAAATTGGTTATTACGTGCTCGCTGAGGGTACGTCCGCTTCGATATTACTTCAATTCATTCAAAGGTGTGAAAATGGATGATATTCAGCCATGTTCTTCACACCTCAAAAGATGTGCAAAGGCACAGGAGAATAGAAATAGATCTTATATCATACAGGTTCCCAACCCTTGTCTTGAAGTGCACACTCTCGTGTTTCCCCTGCTCTTATACACATGGAAGGTTATTAATTAGTTAATCTGGTGTGTCGGGATTGAGGAAAGCAATACAACGTGAAGGACGGTGTTCTCTAGGAACAGGGTTGAGAATCTGTGCTGTATGTGCTCAATAAAAACGAAAGATTAGAAAGATATTTCCACCATCATAAGGACACCTGGGTCTCTTATAAACTCGACTATAAAATGGACCCGCTGACAGATAGCAATGACATTTTACTGTTTTTGCAATTTCATCTCTGTTCCATGGAACTGAGGCTATGACTGTCGTATCCCATTTTTTACCACTTGTCTTACCATCTGCTCAATGTATCCGGCTCTGAGCTGCTTTATTAAGCCGCTAAAATGATTTGTGGAACACCAGCAAGACTTAATGTGAAATTAATGTCACTGATTTGTGCTCAGTTCCATGGAAAGAATCAGGCCTTGGAGTCAATGGTGTAAATTAGTAAGGCTTGGCCTGATTCAGTTATATCTACACATGGCTAAATCAGCTCAAAATCAGGCTGCACAGAGCAGTCAGACTGTGTTTACCTGAGTGCTGTGATGGTTTCCTGGTCCAGGGTTGAAACAGATTCGAAGTCTATCCCTGGAACGCTGGGCAAAAGATGTAAATTAACCAAAGATGGGATGCCATCATTGCATCTCTCACACAAACACACACCCTAGGTGGGAGGAAACTGGAGAACCCAGAGGAAACCCAAGGTTACACACAGAAAATATACAACCTAAGACACAATGAAACATTCCAGCAGTTCCAGCACACCCTTTTTTTAACCATAAATTTATATTAATTATTTGCAAAGACTCATCGGCAGAGATAATTTTAGGTTCTGCATTGAGTGACCTAAACCCAAATCCTTTTATGTTGAAAAAGGTGCAAGTGCTTTGTTTTCCTGAGCACAGGAAGAGTGCAGTATAGCAAACAAAACAATCAGTCTGCTGCTTTCCAGCATAATGGATGTATTCACATGTATTATATGCACTTTCTGTACAACAACTGATTAAAAATAATTTAAATATTTCTCCATGATACCTGTTTGCAATGACAAAATAACACTCCTGGCCTCTCGTACATGTACATTTGTGGTAACATCATCTTACAACAGTATAATGTAAAAAGTTTGATCCCACAGCATATCACAATACAACACAACATGGCTATGCTCGCAGCAGCAAAACAGATCTGGTGTTTTTCCACCCGGTTGGGTGCGATGAGAAGGAGGTGGTACAAGAGTGAAATGATGAGATGAGACTCCGTTTGTGGAGAAAACCATAGGGGAATGCTTCAAAAAACAAAGCAAGAAAAACAAATACATATACAAAAATGTGACTACTGTGTAAACCCAGCATGTTGAAAGGTTGAGCATTTCCCATAGTCCAAGTGCAATAATGGAGCGAAGATTCAGCCCTGTTGTAGTTAATACAGCATTTAGACATACAGCCTGTTTTGCCCAAGGCCAAATCAGTGAAGACAGCAACCATAAGACTGTAAAGCTATGAAAACTAAAGACCATCTGCACCACATATGCTCAAATGGAGCTGATACCCGAAGCAGCTTATTGGATGCAATAGGAAAAGGCACAAAGCAAATCTGATTTCCTTTACAGCTGCTACCATTCATAATAATAATAATAACAATAATAATAATAATAATAATAATAATAATAATAATAATAATAATAATGACAATAATAACAACAACATGAATAAACATTTCTCATTTTGTAAAAGACTTCCTGTTCGACGTTTCTTATAGAAATGATACAAGTTCAATGGGTGACTATGATTTTTAAAATGCTTTTTCACATGCATGAATATTCACAAGTAATATGGGCCTTCACGTGTAACACTGTTATAAAATCAGTCATGTTTAAAAAAAAAAAAGAACCACATCCTCAGCACAAAGTCTTACAGAACGATGCGTCAAGAAGTATATGTCACTGTATGTCCTGAGGCATACTGGGAACCCTTCATTAAAAAAACAAAAAACAAAGGAGAAAAAAAAATCTTCATGTCCTTAGTGTGTGCAAACAAAGCCAGGGACAGAGCAAGGCACCTGTTCATGTTTGTTCTTGCACAGACGTCTCTTTCACTGGCGTTTCAGCTGTCCTCTGGTTCACCCAAGTATTACATGATGTTTAGAGACACAATGACCGAAATGTGTCAGTGTGTGACATGGAGCTGGACTGTGAGCCCCGCAGTGGAAAATTAAGTGAAGGAACCGGAAGAGAGAGAGAGAGAGAGAGAGAGAGAGAGAGAGAGAGAGAGAGAGAGAGAGAGAGAGAGAGAGAGAGAGAGAGTGAGAGTGAGAGTGAGAGAGTGAGTGAGTGAGTGGGAGAGTGTGTGTGTGTGTGTGTGTGTGTGTGTGTGTGTGTGTGTGTGTGTGTGTGTGGGCACCATTCCAGCCTCTCAGGGACGATGGAACCTGCCAAGGCACAAAGGGAGCGGACGCTATTTTAACACAATCACAGTGGGGGGATTGAAAAAAAAAAAGATCAAGCCAAAATTTATTGGAAAACAAGACAGCTTTCCGAGGAGGAAGCCAATAAAGCTTAACTTAATCAGATTTAGTGAGGAAAGATATTTTATGAAAAAAAAAAAAACCCTCAAATAATTGTGCAAGACATACAAATCTACCACACAATGCACAGATCATTAACCATATAATATAACATAATATAATATAATATAATATAATATAATATAATATAATATAATATAATATAATATAATATAATATAATATAATATAATATTTAATGTATTTTGTGTTCAACGTGATCATGAGAGATACTACACTGAGGTCACAAAAGTTTACTTTTTGACTCCATTTTACATTCATAGATTAATAAAATCATACCCTTCAGTCTTAAAAAAAAAAAAAAAAGATAAATAAATGCAGCCATGGTTTAATGGATAATCTGTCCAGGCAAGCTGGGGTTTTAGTGAATAGGAGGTACGGTAATTTGATTGAAATTTAAATCATAGCATGGTAAAATAGTGGAATAGATGTAATTGTGGTGAATGAATGTCCCACTGCTTTACAGAGAAATTTTTACATCGCAGAATCAGTTCATTCGGTCACAGCATTATACAGTACAAGTAGAAGAGATTTTTGACAGAAAAGAATCAGAAGCTAATTTGAGATATAACCTGGATGCTGTCTAAATTATATTTAAAATCTTCTCAATTATTTAATTGTCAGCAGCAACAAATATTCTACAAATATTACGTGCACCTGAATCTATATGTCTAATCTCCTTTCACCTTGTAACTGATTTTAAAGCCATTAAAAAAAAAAAAAAATCAGTGTATTGACGACATTAAAGCCTGCCTTCCTTTAATATAATTATCCATCATGAGAGAATATCCTCCTGCTAAAAATGTCTCTATAGTACATCCTCATGCCAAAATACACTTAAAATATAATTAAATTACACTGTATATTCACAAAAGTTGTATATAAAACTTATACTGACATTTGGCAGTATTAAAATCTGACACTATTAGATACACTCTTCAGCCACATTAATAGCCACTTTAAACCTGTATATCTGCTCATCTGGGAAATGATCCAATCAACCAATCATATGGCAACAGTGTAATGTATAAAATCATCCAGGTCCAGTTCAAGAGCTTCAGTTAATGCAATCTCAGTGTAGCAAGGAGGTATGTGCCAGGAATGTATGGATTGACTGGTTTAAGTATTTCAGAAACTGCTGACCTCCTGGTATGTCTTTAGAGCTTCCACAGAATGTTACAAAAGAAAAAACAACAAAAAACAGGCAATAAGCAGAAATGCCTTTTGAGAGAGATGCCTAACTGGTTCAAGCTGACTGGATGATTATAGCAACTAAAATAACCACAGAGATGAGTAAATAACCATCACAACACGTTCAACAGATCTGCAGGACGACATCAGGCTCCTCTCCTGCCAGCCAGCCAGGACTCTGATGTTACACTAGACACTGAAGACTGGATTATTTTTAAAATCAGCTGCCCAGATACAGGTGTACAGTTATTCCTATTGAACTGGATAGTAAGGATGCATTTATGAATGTTGACTTACTATAAATGCATTCGGAATTACCGTGCCAAGTCTAGACGTGATATATTTAGCAGGAGAGAAAATAGAGAGAAAAGTCTGGCCAATAAATATGTGGATATTAACAAGTTATGGTTATTGTACCACAGTGTACTAGAGCTCAAATTGTATTAACGTATGATGAATAATGTGCAGGATTAATTTATATTCAAATTAGGTGAATGGTGTAGAAATTACAACACTTATTATATGACCCCTCCCATGTTTTTTTTCCCAAGGGGCCCAAAAATGATTAGACAAACTAAACAATCATACATTAAATTCTCATTTTTAATACTTGGTTGCAAATAATTCTGCAGTCAATAACCGAACGCAATACACTAAACTGAATAGTCTGAACCCCATACACGAGGTATTTCCCTGTTGAAGCTCTGCCAGATCAGCTGACTGAAGGTCCTGTTTGTTTTTAGGGCGTTCTGCCTTCAGTTGTCATATTTATTATTTAATTTCAACCCCAATATATTGTGATAGATAGCTAAAATAACAAAAATGTATATACACATACACAATCTGTTCTCATATACTTCATTTGCTTGAACCGAGCTATTCTGCATAACAAAGGCATTCTTTAATACAACCCAAGGTACATAAGCTGTAAATCTTTTAAATTATTTCAATACATTTTGTAGCTCATGCCTAAGTCAGACTCATAAGAAATGTATTTGTGGCTGTAAATATGCTGCTGTACTCATGACTCACCTGGTAAATTGTTTGCTCTCTTCATGTACTTCCATCTCTTTGCTTTTAAACTCGTTAAGCTCCTTGCGTATAGCAGCCTTTTAAAAAATAAATAAATAAATAAATAAAAATAAAAAAAGGTATAATCGACAATTCATCCAGAAACTGCATTTTATCAAAACCTTTCTATCCTAGCTTATTCCCAAACTTCACTTAGTCCTTCTGTTAATAATTAGTTAATAATTACATGTTAATAATAAAATCTGAGCTTTCCCCTTATGCAAAATTTACTACAACAACAACTCATTATGCAGCATAATATTTGGTTAAAGAAAACTCTGTGTATGATTTAAACAATTAACACATTGAATGCAAAGGTTTTTTTTATCCAAAACATTTAATTTTAACACTTATGTGCAGTGGCCAGTAGGAGGCAGCACCAACATAAAAGACAATATAACACAATAGTATAACACAATAGTAAAACATCTTGTGAAATAACACAAATTAACTTTATTTAGAGCTAAATTCCCAAACATTGATTATATATATAAGGGAGTTGCCCAGTGAGCTGTCTGTATTTCAGTTTTCCTCTCCTTCGTCTTGGATCCTTTCAGTTAAACAACTACACAATAACAGGTTCTATATCCTCCATTTATACCATTAACACTCCGAGATGTAGAATATGAGAAAAGGAAGAATTGGTGAAAGTCTCACTTTGTCTGCAGGTGTCAGCCTGGTCCAAGGCTTGTCAGCACGCCGGTCGTAGTCTTTCGCTTCGGTTACTTCAACATACTCGTTAAAACGCAAGATCCTCCGTGCTACTAACTCAGCGACTGTGGGCCGGAGACTCAGCTACAGACAAACACAAACACACAAAACATTCAGAAATGTTGCACACTGACTAGTAACGAGTGTCTCTAAACAAATGTAGTTCAACAATTAACCTAAAGGCTTTTTAATAATAATTGATTTCCTGTAGAAATCAAGCCTAGTTATTTTTTAGGACTTGAGATATGTGCAGCAGCAGGGTGGACAGCATGCTCGGAATGATAAAGCATCACTACTTCAGAGACTAAAGAGGAACCTTTTTTTCTCCAGTAGATAGAAATCATTGTTCTTTTACTTAGATGGCATAGAAAACTAGTTATTCTATACATAGAAAAGTTATTCAGCCAGGCAGCTATATTCAAAACAGAGGTATCACTCAGTAAGGATTTTCTTTGTTAGTAATTACTCTTCACATTTCACAAGTTGTATATTTCACATCCACCAGATGGCGCAGTGTACCAAAAATACACAGATAATAGCGTGGCTTCTTTGCCATTAACGTTAGAATTCATAAAAACATTTAATTAGTGAAATTAAACCTCAAAGGATTAAAGAATGGAGTTTATAAATGTAAGTTGCATTTGATAAATAGAGAGAAATGAGGCTACACGAGTTGAAATGTGTGATACCTTCCGAGAAAGCCGTCTTTTAATTTCTTGCTTGGCTTCTTGCTCCTCTTCCTCGTTCTTCTCTGCAGTGAAGGAACAGAAAAAAAGCCCACAAGTGACACAAAAGCCACATAGCTTTTAAAATACATGTCCAGTTATGATAGTGAGATAAACAGAATGTTCATACAGCGATGGTGCTGTGATTGTGATATGCCTTACAATACATTACAGTATGCTACATAAGGCAATTTGTAACTGCATTTCTGTTTAAAAGACTTGAAATTGAGAGATCAGAATGGCCGATAATGACAAATGAAAATCTGAGGGTCTGAGACAGACTTGATGGTATTTTTCCATGGTTAACGTGAGTCTTGGTTTCAGCCTCTGGCTTGAACATACAGCCTGAGTGCACTTCAGCGGTGGAGAGCAAACGGACACGCTGCTTCTTTCCCATCAGTCACACTGCATTAACTGTCCACCAGCTTGTTCAGCTCCTTTCCATCTTAACACCAGTGCTTAGAATAAAATGACATTTTGACAATTCTTGCAGTTCATTCTGGGCGACATTATTCTTGCTTCTCTCAGTATAAAATGTGTGAAATTGGGGTGACTCAGACTGTCTTGAATGCGCTTTGGTCCTGGCTATTGTAGACGCTTAGGCTTTTATGTAGCACAGATGAATAATTACTGTTCTTGTCCAGGAGAAATAGACACCTGACAGTTGATTATGCAGTTCTGTAAAATACCTCAGCAGGTTTCATATGCACTTGATGAAAATAGCCAAATCTCTACAACAGATTGGAAACAATCTAGAGAGAAAATTGACTCTTTCCAGAACCTTTTAAGACTTTGGTCATTTTAGTTGTTTTGTTTTTTTCTTCTCAAAACTCCAGGATTTGTTCCTGAGCTTACTGTCGGTGTAGTTACTCAGACATAATGTCTGTTGGGTGTCTCAGGCCTCTCAAAAACAGGCTGCTAGGTGGAATGGTAACTTTGCACTGCCTCATGGTGTGAATGAGTGTGATTGGTGCGCTGCAGTCAGTGCTGTCGCATTCAGGGTGTATTTACATTTACGGCATTTGGACGATGCTCTTATCCATAGAGACAGTTTCCGATGTCATCCAGATGAGGATGGGTTCCCTTTTGAGTCTGGTTCCTCTCAAGGTTTCTTCCTCATATCGTCACCACAAAACAGGCCTCTGGTGAAGTAACTTGTCTCATATAGTATGCATTGTTTTTTTCATGAACAGTGAGAGTTTTTTCCTACCAAGGTGAAATTATTTTTATTTTCTTTAGATCACTTCCAGAGCAATTTAATGACATTTGGGGGATGTAAAGACTAGAAATGAACTTACATATTGCTCTTTTATATAAGGATATATTGTGAAACCCTTCACTAAGAACAACCTTTCTGTTTTTTACACTTTTTTCTGAATTTCTATACTTTTCTAGTTCTGCATATGAGCAGCTTTAAATTTCAGATTTCTAGACTGTCCAGACCTGTGTGAGTGAAAATGCACAAAACAACAGAGTCGGCCACCATTGTCCAGGCTTCACTGGTTAACAATGCTTATATTAATTCAAAACTGTATAAAAAAAGTTCACTAAAACAGCAGCTAGTCTAAGATTTAAAACTCTTTCTTTAACTCAACACGGCTTCAAAGCGATTGTTCGACGTGTGTTAAAACCCTTCTACTGCAAACAGAGACTTTTCATTATGTTGTCATGGGATTGAACTGGAAAACACGGGCTTACTCACGTTTCAAGATGTTCCTCTGCTCCAGCTCTTCAGTGGTGGGCCTCTGGCTGAGCCGCCTGCAGTGAAAGAAGACAAGTCAATCACCATACTAATAATAAATCACATGATTAAACATGGAGAGCAAAAACAAACTGTTACTCAATTTGATCTGACAAGATCAAAATTCCCAATTGGGATTAACTAATCTCCTCAGCTCTTAAGGAAGTTACAAGAAAGTATAACAAACTGGTAGTTCATCAATTCCTGATGGAGGCTTTCAAAAATATACAGTGCTTTCAATCTTTAGCTGGAGTGTGTTGATATTGCGGTGTTCTGCAGGTGCTGGGTCAACATCACCTCACTAATTTACAGCCTATCAGCTGCCGCTGTTCCTGTCTCTCCGTCTCTGACGTCCTTGGAAGGATATTCTTCTCTTCCAGCTCTTTCTTGCTGGGCCTGTTGCCGAGTTTTATGGCAAGCGTGTCTCTGCGGCGGATTTTGCTGGCAAGGGAGCCTATGGAAACAAATATTCGTGCTAATCTCTCTCAGGCACTTGGGTTCTTCCATTAAAAATGCCATAAAATGAAGGCGGAGGTAAAATTAGAAAGAGAGAAAGAGCAAAAAGAGAGACGAAGAGCGAGAGAGAATTAGGAAGGACAGGAGTGACTAGTGAAAATTAGGTTGCTTGAGCTGGGCTATAGAAATACATGGCAAACACAATCACACCAAAACTGTGTATTGACAAACAACTGATGCATTA